>JAAAKG020197611.1:0-22042 GCA_010014905.2 Druon quercuslanigerum | reverse complement strand
AGAAGAGCCTCCCCCTTTTAGTTTTATATCAAAATTTTGTCTTTGCTTTAATTTGATAAAAAGGTACGTGGGTTAGCCTTGGCAGATGATAAGGTTGTAATGGCAGAATCAATGGAAGATTTGAAAAAAATCTCGGTATTGCTGCATTTTCAAATACCAGAAGCTGTTTCAAAAACTACGTCACAGTTCGTCACAGATCATCACAAAAGGCTTGACCCACCCTGGGCGATGACACAAAAGAGAAGAGCCTCCCCCTTTTAGTTTTATATCAAAATTTTGTCTTTGCTTTAATTTGATAAAAAGGTACGTGGGTTAGCGTTGGCAGACGATAAGGTTGTAATGGCAGAATCAATGGAAGACTTGCTAAAACTGTTGAAAAACCCACGAAAGGGATTAGGCATAATGGTATAATAATAATAGTTGAATAAAAAAAATTTTAACTAACCAAACAGTTGCATTTAAAACTAAAATTTTTAACAAAATAATTAAAATTTTAACTAAATAGTTAAATTTTCAATCAAATTAAATGGTTTTTAAATAAAACTTTAAATGCAAACATTTCCAGTTGCATTTATTAACAAATAGTTCTAATAATGGTGGAATTTTGAACACAATTATTGAATTTTCAACATGAGAAGACTAATCAACCAAATAGTTGAATCAACAAAAAATGTCATAGTTGATATTTCAAGCAAAAAATATTTTTATTTGTACAATTGCAACCAAATTTTTTAATTTTCGAGACGAAAATATGATTTTCAGCCCAAAAAAATATTTTAAAAAGTTTATAAAAACGAATTAACAATCAAATATATAAATTTTCAACCAAACAGTGGAATTGAAAACTAAAATAAATCAATTTTCAATAAAAAATTGAATATTTATTAATTTAATTGTCATTTAAAAAATGAATTCTTAACAAAAAAAAGAGAATTTGTTTGCAAGATAGTTCAGTCTTGAACCAATAAAATTAATTTTTAACAAATAAATTTCACTTTTACTAAGTTCCTTAAATTTTTATTGAAAAATTTAATAGTGGAATTTTCAAGCAAAAACGATAAATTTTTAGCCAAAAATGGATTAGTTAAATGATCAGTTAAAAACATGTATTTTCCCCACATTACCCCTACTTTACCTTAACTTATATCTTCTCACTTCCCCATCCCTCATTTCCTCCAATTACCCCTCATTTCCACAAATTTCCCCACTGTGTTTTCCTTCGTTTTCCCTCACTCCCCTACTCCTCCTTCACTTCCGCTGCTTCCCCTCATTTTCTCTTATTACCTATACTATACCTTAAAAAATCCTTCTCTTATATCCCCTTATTCCCCCAACCTCCCTTTCCCTAGTTTCCTTCCTTTCCTCTCACTACCTCCACTTCCTCTACCCCCAAATCCTCTACTTCACCTCATTTTCTTTCATTACCTCTACTTTACCTTAAAAATCCTTCTCTTATATCACCTTATTCCCCCAACGTTCCCTTCCGTCACTTCCCATACATTTTTCTCCCTCATTTTTTCTCATTTACCTTCCCCTAGCTTCACCCTCACTCACCTCTACATTGACTTTCCTTGCATATTTTTTCCTCTTCTCGCTCTCTGAGTAAACATTCCCCTTCCGTTAATTCCCTTTCCCAGTCCTCATGTCCTGACACGTAATTACCCTCATTCTCATTACGAAAACCCGCCCTCCCTCCACTTCCCATATTTCCCCTATCATCTACCTAACTCCCTTACTCCTTAATTCATCTTACTTCTCCTCATTGCCTATCCTTACCCATATTTTACCTTCTCTCATATTCCCTCCCTTCTCCTATTTTCCTGCCATTATTTCCTCTCATCGTCTCTCCTTTACCTTAAAAAACCTTCTCTCGGAACCCACCCTCCCCTAATTTCTCCTACTTTCTCTTTCTTTATTTTCCTTCACTTCACATACTTCCTCTACCAGCTCATTTCCCCTAATATGCCCTAAATGCACTATCATGATTTCTACTATGTTACCTTCCTTCCCTTCCCTTATTTCCCCACACTGACAAATCATTGTTGCATTTTGAATATTAGAAAATATTTTCTGATTCAAACAAAACAGACCATTTTTTCAAACACTTTATAAATTGTTACTAGTGTGGGTTATAAAAGGTTCAGCCATAGGTCAATTAATTCATCTCGAAGACGCGAACAAATACAAAAGATGTATTATTGTTGTAGTTTTCAAGGTCAAAAAAATTTTTATCATATAAATAGAAGAGTCTGTTTTTTGAAACTTTATACATCGTTACTGGTGGGTGATTAAAGGTCCAGTAGTAGGTCAATCGATTCATCTCGAAGACGCAAATAAATACACTGACATAGCTTCGTTGCATTTTGAATATTAAAAAAGGTTTTCTCATAAAAACAAAATAGATCATTTTTTAAAACACTTTACAAATCTTTACTGCGGTGGATCATAAAAGGTTCAGCAATAAGTCAATCGATTTTTCTCGAAGATGCGAACAAATACAAAAAATGTAGTATTGTTGCATTTTTCAAAATCAAAGAAGTTTTTCTTATATAATCGTTACTGGTGGGTTATTAAAGGTTCAGTAGTAGGTCAATCGATTCATCTCGAAGACGCAAATAAATACACTGACATAGCTGTGTTGCATTTTGAATAATAAAAAATGTTTTCTCATATAAACAGAATAGAACATTTTTTAAACTTTATAAATCGTTTCTATTGGCTCATAAAAAATTCAGCAATAGGACAATCGATTTATCTCAAAGACGCGAACAAATAAAAAAGATGTAGTGTTGTTGCATTTTTCAAGATCAAAAAAATTTTTCCTCATATAATCGTTACAGGTGGGTCATTAAAGGTTCAGTAGCAGGTCAATCGATTCATCTCGAAGACGCAAATAAATACACTGTCATAGCTTTGTTGCATTTTGAATATTAAAAAATATTTTGACATATAAACAGAATAGACCATTTTTTAAACTTTATAAATCGTTACTATTGGCTCATAAACGGTTCAGCAAAAGGTCAATCGATTTATCTCAAACAAACGAACAAATACAAAAGATGTACTATTGTTGCAGTTTTCAAGATCAAATAAGTTATTCTCATATAAATAGAAGAGACCATTTTTTGGAAATTTTATACATCGATACTGGTGGGTCCTTAATGTTTCAGTAATAGGTCAATCGATTCATCTTGAAGACGCTAAAAATACAAAATATATAGTATTGCTGCACTTTTGAACGTGAAAAAAGTTTTTCTCATGTAAACAGAATAGACCATGTTTTAAAGCTTATAAATCGTTACTAGTGGGTCATAAAAGGTTTAGAAAAAGGTAAATCCATTCACCTCGAAGACGCAAATAAATAAACTGGCATAGCTTCATTGCATTTTGAATATTAAAAAAGACTTTCTCATATAAACAGAATAGACCATTTTTTAAACACTTTATACATCGTTACTGCTCGGTCATTAAAGGTAGTAGGTCAATCGATCCACCTCGAAGACGCAGATAATTAATCGTTAATGCAGTTGATCATAAAAGGTTCAGCAATAGGTCAATCGATTCATCTCGAAGACGCGAACAATTTCAAAAGGTGTAGTATTGTTGCAGTGTTCAAGATCAAAAAAGTTTTTTTCTTATAAATAAGAGGAGACCATTTTTTGAAAATTTTATACATCGTTCCTGGTGGGTCCTTAATGTTTCAGTAGTAGGTCAATCGATTCATCTTGAAGACGCTAAAAATACAAAATATATAGTATTGCTGCACTTTTGAACGTGAAAAAAGTTTTTCTCATGTAAACAGAATAGACCATGTTTTAAAGCTTATAAATCGTTACTAGTGGGTCATAAAAGGTTTAGAAAAAGGTAAATCCATTCACCTCGAAGACGCAAATAAATAAACTGGCATAGCTTCATTGCATTTTGAATATTAAAAAAGACTTTCTCATATAAACAGAATAGACCATTTTTTAAACACTTTATACATCGTTACTGCTCGGTCATTAAAGGTAGTAGGTCAATCGATCCACCTCGAAGACGCAGATAATTAATCGTTAATGCAGTTGATCATAAAAGGTTCAGCAATAGGTCAATCGATTCATCTCGAAGACGCGAACAATTTCAAAAGGTGTAGTATTGTTGCAGTGTTCAAGATCAAAAAAGTTTTTTTCTTATAAATAAGAGGAGACCATTTTTTTGAAACTGTATACATCGTCACTGGTGGGTCATTAATGTTTCAGTAGTAGGTCAATCGATTCATCTCGAAGACGCGAACAAACACAAAAGATATAGTATTGTTGCAGTTTTTATCATCAAAAAATTTTTTCTGATGTAAACAGAACAGACCATGTTACAAACTTCATAAATCGTTACTAGTGAATCATAAAAGGTTCAGCAATAGGTCAATCGATTCATCTCGAAGACGCGAAAAAATACAAAAGATGTAGTATTGTTGCAGTGTTCAAGATCAAACCGGTTTTTATCATAAAAACGGAATAAAGGATTTTTTTTAAAATTTATAAGTCGATGCATTGTGGAATATTTGTCGGGACCTCAGATCTTGAATTCGATCCCCAAAAGTTTCTGAATAAGAATCCGCGACCTTACCACAAGGCAAGGGCGTGAATTGTTATTTGTTGTCGTCATGACTTTTATGATCACGGCTCCTAAGTATGCAGGTACGACTGACTGACTCTCTATATGCGTGCAATTGTGGGGACGAAAATCGAAAAATAAAGCCAAGTCGCGCCTTTCCCGCAGGGTTTACGACGTGTAAATCACGAATGTGATGCCAAGGCCCAGGATACCCCCATGTCCGTGCCATTTCACTAATGTGCTTCGAAGGACACTTTTACGACAGGACTCTCGCTATTTCCGAGTCAATTGATTTTAAACGACTGTCTTTCAAAGATTTTTATGAAAGGAACCTTTCATCTTTAAACCCAAGTAATAAGCACATTTTCCCCTTTCTGGGATAAAATCTTAAAAGCTTAAAAGCACCATTTAATTTTAATCAGTCGAAAGTCCAAAGCGACTGATTCCGAATCAAGTATCAACATCTTACGTGACTCTCTAAAGGGGGGATTTTTATTTAAGGGGAAATTTTTTTAGCAGACGAAAAATTTTCAAATTGAACACTTTTTTAAGGCCCTCAAAAAAGGATTTTACTGATAAGCAAAATTTAAGTTCGAGTAATTCAAAAATTACAATAATGATCAATTCTTGAATTTTAAACCATGCTTTAATTTAGAAGATTTTATTCCAAATATTCTTTATACCTTTTTCAATTTGAAATTACTTTCATTAATAAATACTTTAATTGAAAATTTTTTATTTTGTTATCATGAAATTATTCTAATTTTAAGCTTTACTAATTTTTAATTATTTAGGTATAAAGCTAAAGGATTTTTATTTAAAATTTAAAGCGGCAAACTGTTAAACTTTTAGATTTTAAATAAAAAATTTGACAATGTTGAATTAATTAAATCGAAACAAAGTAGTTTTGAATATTTTTATAATGATCTTATTCTAATTTTTACCTTTTCTGTTTTATAACTATTTACGTAATAAAGAATTTTAATCACAATCTTTAAAAATGAGGATTGCTACATAATAATAATGTTAATCAAAAAAATAAATTTTAATTCGATAAAATGAATTTTTTACCACAAAAGACGAATTTTTAGTACAATGCAGGAATTAAAAGCAAAAAATTTCAACAAATATTTAAAATTTTTAACAAAAGAAATGGATTTTCTAAAAAAAATGGTTGAATTTTCAGCCGGAGAATTAAATTGTCAACCAAAAAAATTAATTTTCACCAAGAAGATTAATATTCTACCACAAAAGACGAATACTCAATACAATTTATAAATTTTAAACTAAAGAAGACAAAGTTTCAATAAAAAATGGAATAGTTATATTTTTATTGAAAAATATGAATTTTCAACCAAATAGTTGAATTATTAATTGAAGAATATTTTCTTTAAAATAAATGAATTGTTAAACGAAGAAATTTATATTCAACAAAATACATGATTTTTCAACAAATTACTTGAATTTTCAATTAAAAAACATGACTTTCGAACCAAGTAGTGAAATTTTTAATAATGAAATTTTTAGTTAAAAATTTATGTTGCAACCAATTAAAAACGAAGTTTTATCGAAATACATCGATTAACATCCAAAGCTGATAAAGCTGAAGAAATTAATTTAAAAAAATTAAAAAAAATTTCAATAAAATAGATAAATTTTTAACAAATGAAATTTATTTTCAATAATATAGATGAATTTTGAACTAAAGAAGATAAACTTAAACCAAAAATGGAATAGTCATATTTTCACTTAAATTTAATTAATTGTCAACAACAAAAAAACGAATTTTCAACAAAATAAATTTTGTAATCAATGAAATGAATTTTTAACTATAAAGATGAATCTTTTAACTATAAGAAAGAATCTTCAATAAAACAATTAATTTTTAACTAAATAGATCAGTTTTGGACCATAAAGATAAATGTTATAAAATTAATTTTTGTATCCAAAAAAACGAATTTTCAACAGAATAGATAAATTTTTAGATAAAAGAGATCATATTTTTTAACCAAATATAATTAATTTTCAAATAAAAAAATTTATTATTTATCGAAAAAGATGAAATTTCAACAACATACATGAATTTACAACAAAATAGTATAATTTTCAACTAAAACGATTAATTTTCAACAAAACAGTTCATTTATGACCAAATAGTTTAATTTTGAGCTAAAACAATTAATTTTCAACAAAAAATTATTTTTTTACAAAGTATGTAACTAAATCAAAAAAAGAAAAAAAATTTAAACAAAAACATTAATTTTCTACCATTGAAGACAAATTTTCAACAAAAAACCAGAAAAGATAAATTTTTAACCAAAAATGTAATAATTACATTTTTAGTGAGGTAAATTAATTTTCAAATTAAAAAAGAAAGAATTTTTAGCAAATTAGTTCAATTTGCAACTGAAAAGATACATTTTCAACTGAAATTTTGAATTTTTTAAAAGCGAATTGATTTTTAAGAGAGCATTTTGAAATATTTGAATTTTCGAAAAGATCAATTTTTAATTTTAAGTATCAATTTTAAACCAAAAATGAATTTGTTACATTTTAAGCGACGAAAATTACTTTAAAAAAAGAATTCTTAGGAAAAATTTTAATTTTTAACCAATGAGATCAAAGTGTTCAATTTTCAACTTAAAAGTTAATTTTTACACATAAAAGATTCACTTGTTGAAAAAAGGATTAATGATCAACGAAAAATGTCAATTTTCAACCAAGGATTTGAATTTTCAATTAAAAAATATCAATTTGCAACCGAATGTTTAAATTTTAAACTAAAAAGATTAATTTTTAACTTTAAATTGAATACTTAAATTCTCTGTCTAAAAAAAATATTTAAAAAAAAATTAAACAAATTTTTATTTAAATCGTTAAATCTTTAACCAAAGAGATGAATTCTCAACTAAAATTATGAGTATTCAGAAAAAGTGCATTGTTAATAAAAAATTGTTAAATTTTCAACTATAAAACTTGATTTTTTAACCAAGAAGATTCACTTTCTACAAAAAAAATTAATTATCGACAAAAATGTCAAGTTTCAACTAAAAAATTACCTTAACAAAATAATTTTTAATGAAAAATCAAATAAGTTCATATACAAATATATTTAAATTAAAATTTGCTTCATTTTTGGTTGAAAATTAATTTTTAGACAGAACATTTAATTAAATTAAAAAATTGATTTTTGATGAAAAAGAGTTGAATTTTTACCTAAAACTTTATGTTTTAATTGTTATTGAATTATTGAAATAAATTGAAATTTATTTGTAATTTCTTATAATATTTCAGATTCGTTAAAATTCCCCCAAATTATTGAAATGTATTTAAAATACATTGGAATATTTTAGAATACCCTAAAATACTGCAAAAACTTTGATTTTGAAGTCTCTTCACACTTTTTGAAGCCCTTAAAAATTGTTCAAAATTTCTCAAAATACGCTAAAATATTTTAAATAATTTAAAATCTCGTTAAATTACTCTAATAAATTGAAAATTCTTCGGAAAATCAAAAATACCATGAAATCTTTGAAATATTTTTTTCTACTTTCAAATTATTGAAATCTATTAAAAATTCCTTTAAAATTTTTCGAATATATATAAGGCTTAAAAATATCTTGGAATCATTTAAATTACCCTAAAATATTGAAAATCATTGGATATCCTTTGAACTCCTTTGGAATTTTTTGAAATAAATAGAAAGTTCCTTGTAATCTTTTAAAATATTTTAATTTCGTTAAAACTCCTTAAAATTATTGAAATCTTTTAAAAATTCCTTAGAATCTTTTAAAATACCACCCAAAAAATGGCAAAACCTTTGAAATCTTCTGAAATACCTTGAAACTTTTTTAAACTCTTAAAAGTTTCTGGGAATTTTTCTAAATACCTTAAAATATTTCACTTTCGTTAAAACTCCTTCCAATTATTGAAGTCTTTTTAAATTTTTTTTGGAATATTTTAAAATACCCCGAAAAAATACTGCAATAACTTTGAAATCTTTTTAAATCCCTGGACATTTTTTAAAGCTCTTGAAAATCCCTTGGAATTTTTCAAAATACCCTAAAATATTTTAAATCGTTTAAACGAACATTAAATTACTGAAATCAATAAAAAATTTCTTTAAAGTTTTAAAAATATCTTTAAAACTTTGAAATTCTGTTTTATTCCCTTAGGTAAATGAAATCTATTATAAATATCTTGGAATCATTTAAATTACCCTAAAATATTGAAAATCATTTGATATCCTTTGAAATCGCTTGGAATTTTTGAAATTTTTGAACCACCCTAATATATTTCAAATTCCTTAAAATTTCATTACATCACTCAAGTCAATATAAAATTTCTTCTAAAATTAAAAATACTTTGAAATCTTTGAAATTCTATTTTATACTTTCAAACTATTGAAATCTATTAAAAATTTCTTCAAAACTTTAAAAATACCCAGAAGTATTTGAAATCCTCTAAAATCTTTCGAATTTATATAAGTCTTAAAAATACCTTAGAATCATTTAAAAACCCTAAAATACTGAAAATCATTTGAAATCCTTTGAATTCCCTATACATTTTTTGAAATAAATTGAAAGTTCCTTGGAATCTTTTTAAATATTTCAATTTCGTTAAAACTCCTTCAAATTATTGAAATCTATTAAAAATTCCATGGAATCTTTTAAAATGCCACAAAAAAATTGCAAAAACTTTGAAATCTTTTGAGATCCCTGGACATTTTTTTAAGCTCTTAAAAATCCCTTGAAATTTTTCAAAATACCCTAAAATATTTCAAATCGCAAATAATTCTGTTTTATTCCCTTAGGTAAATGAAATCTATTAAAAATTCTTTGGAATCTTTTAAAATACCACAACAAACTGCAAAACCTTTGAAATCTTCTGAAATACCTTAAGACTTTTATAAACTCTTCAAAATTCCTGGGAATTTTTCTAAAAATCTAAAAATATTTCAAATCATTTCAATTACCATTATATGAATGAAATCATTTGAAAATTCCCTTAAAGTTTTAAAAATACCTTAAAAACGTTAAAATTCTTTTTGTAACTTTAGATAAATGAAATATATTATAAATAACTTGGAATAATTAAAATTATCCTAAAATATTTTAAATAATTTGATATCCTTTGAAATCCCTTGGAATGTTTTGAAATAAATTGTAAGTTCCTTGGAGTCTTTTAAAATATTTCAATTTCGTTAAAACTCCTTCAAATTATTGAAATCAATTAAAAATTTCTTAGAATCTTTTAAAATACCACCAAAAAACGGCAAAACCTTTGATATCTTCTGAAATGCCTTGAAACTTTTTGAAACTTCTAAATACCTTAAAATATTTAAATTTCGTTAAAACTCCTTCAAATTATTGAAGTCTATTAAAAATTTCTTAAAATCTTTTAAAATACCCCGAAAAAATATTGCATACACTTTGAAATATTTTGAAATCCCTGGACATTTTTTTAAGCTCTTGAAAATCCCTTGGAATTTTTTCAATTAAAAATTCCTTAAAATCTTTTAAAATAGCGCAAAAAAATTAGAAAACCTTTGAAATCTTCTGAAATACCTTTAAACTTTTTTAAACCCTTTAAAACTCCTTGGAATTTTTCTAAATATCTTAAAATATTTCAATTTCGTTAAAACTCCTTCAGATTGTTAAAGTCTAAAAAATTATTTGGAATCTTTTTTTTAAATACCCCTAAAAAATATTTCACAAACTTTGAAATCTTTGGCAATCCCTGGACTTTTTTAAAGCTTTTGAAAATCCCTTGGAATTTTTCAAAATACCCTAAAATATTTCAAATCGTTTAAAATACCATTAAATTACTGAAGTCAATGAAAAGTTCCTTTAAAGTTTTAAAAATACCCTAAAATTTTTAAATTCTATTTTATACCTTTAGATAAATGAAATCTATTATAAATTCCTTGGAGTCTTTTGAAATGCCCTAAATGTTAAATTCCTTGAAATTTTTCACAACTCTTAAAAATGCCTTCAAATGTTTTTAAATACCCAACAATATTTCAAATTTTTTGAAATCACTCCAAATTATTTTTAAAAATCGAAAGTTTCTCGAGATATTTTATAATATCCTAAAATCTTTTTAAATTCTTTAAAATCGTTGGTGACTCCTTGAAATATTTAAATTGTTTGAAACCCTACGAAATTCTCAATTCTTGTTAATAAAATTTTGCAATAAGTTAAAATATTTTAAAATCCCGTGAAACTACATAAAAATTTTGAAAATGTATTAAAGTTCCTTGAGAATTTTTGAAATGTCTTAAAATTTAAAATCATTCAAAATTTAAATTTTTTAATTTAATTAAATTAACAAATTGATTTTTAAACAAAAAGAGTTGAATTTTCACCCAAAAACTTTATGTTTTAAGCAAGAAGATTAATTTTCTACCAAAAAGATCAATTATCAACAAAATACATAAATTTTTTACCAAAAATTCGACGAATTTCCATTACTGTTGTTCAATTTTAAAACCATGAGATGAGTCTTTAACGAAAAAAGTAAATTTTTATCAAAACAGTTAAACTTTCAATAAAGCAGTTGAATTTTTTACCAAAAAAGATTAATTTTTTAACCAAATTTTTGAATTTTCAACAAAACAATTAAGTTTAAACTCAAAAAAGTAGAATGTTTAACCAAACAATATGAATTAACTTTTGATAGAAATTCCGTCTAACTGAATCTCTAAATTATATCATAGTTCTCAAATGAAAAAAAGTCCTACTATATTATTTAAAATGATTCTCATACTAGGGTTAATATTAATCAAGGACAAGTATCTAAGAATGGTCCTCTTCGACGAAAATTGTGTGGATCTCGAAACAGGAAAGGTACGTGGGTTAGCGTTCACATAATGGTTTAAAATATTAATAATAATAATAATAAATTTATACATTGTATTTAAAAATAGGAGAGGGGTTAACTGACGCATCCCTTAACATTTTTAGGGGGAAGGGGGCAACGAAATGTCAAAAACTGTCACAAGAGGTTGGGGTGGGTAACAAATCACTCAAAATAGCTGCACGTACTATGTCGACGCTCCCACACTATTTCCATACTATTTTAAAGAGAAAAGGTACGTGGGTTAGCTTTCTCATAATGGTTTAATAATTCTAATAATAAATTTATACATTGTATTTAAAAATAGCACTACCATTAGCAGCACTATTTTCATACTATTTTTTAAAAATTATGATAATATTGAGACTTTTTTGAGTTTCTCTAATGAGTCGAGTCCTGTAATTATAGCGTGGCTTTGTTTAAATATGTTATTTAATTTGATCACTCTTGTTGGATTGAAAGTCTCTCGTTTCTTTCCTCTTATGATGACTCGTCCCAATCTACCTTCTTGCACTGTTTTTCTGTTATGTGGACATTAACCAGAGCTGAGTGACTAATCCGATTCGTCACAAGATTCTTTCAGCCAGAAATATTTTCACGAAAGGTTCGACTTCGAAATGTGATCCGTCCCTCTTGATGCACTTTTGCGTCCCTCTCGCAGCGAACCCAAGAGCCCGGAAAATTTTTCCTGGAAAAAATCAGGTGATCTTTTTTCAGGGAGTTGGTTTCTTTTGAATTTAAAAAATTAGAATAGCCCCTGGTCAGGGTAAACATGAAAATAAAATAAATTATAAGATACCTTTTAAATAACTACTGAGGATACTAAGTTTTTAATTTGAAATTTTTTACGTTTTGGTTTATGAAATTTTTTTATAAAATTAAGATTCAGACGTTCGAATTTTATGGATTAGCATTTTTTTTAATCTAAGCACTTTTTAGAAGCTATAAATAAATTCAAAAAAATTTAAAGAATTAAAAATGTTATTTTAACAAATCTGAAATATTTAAGGAATTTTTAAAAGATTTTAATAGTTTGAAGATGTAAAAAGGGATTTAAAAGAGTTTAGGATATTTTTTAAAAGTTCAAGGAATTTTAAAGAGCTTTAAAAAGCTTCCAGGTATTTCAAAAAAATTTAAGAGAGTTTAAAAATTGTCAAGGAATATAAATAAATTTTCACAATTTTCATGTAATTTAACGGGATTTTAAAATAATTTAATTTATTGCAAAGAATTTATTAACAAGAATTGAGACAGTTTGTAGGATTTAAAACATTTTTAAATGTTTCATGGTAACACCAAATATTTTAAAGAAAATTTAAGTATTTTGGGATATTTTAAAAAATCCCAAGGATCTTTTAATTTAATTATGGGGTATTTAAAAAAGTTTCAGGTATTTTAAAGTGCTGTAAAAAATTTCCAGGAATTTCAAATTTAGGGTATTTTAAAAGATTCCAAGGAATTTATAATAGATTTGTTTATCGAAACGTAGAAATAATAATTTCAAAGTTTTTAAGGTATTTTTAAAACTTTAAAAAAATTTTTAATTGATTTCAGTAATTTAAGGGTATTTTAAACTATTTGCAATATTTTAGGGTATTTTAAAACCTTTAATGAATTTTAAAGAGCTTTAAACAGTTTTCAGAGATTTTGAATAATTTTAATGATTTTAGGGATTTTAATGGTTTTGAAATTTAAGAAATTTAAAAAATTTTCAAGGAAGCTTAATAAGTTTTCAAAATTTTCATGTAATTTTACGAAATTTTATAATTTTTTAATGTATTAAAATATAAAAAAGAATTTCAAAGTTTTTAGGGTATTTTTAAAACTTTAAAGGAGTTTTTAATTGATTTCAGTAATTTAAAGCTATTTTAAACTATCTGAAATATTTAAGGGTATTTTGAAAAATTCGAAGGGATTTTCAAGAGCTTTAAAAAATGTCCAGGGATTTCAAAAGGCTTCAAAGGTTTTGCAATATTTTTTCGGGGTATTTTAAATGATTCCAAGAAGTTTTAAATAGACTTCAATAATTTGAAGGAGTTTTAACGATATTTAAATATTTTAATGGTGTAATAATAATAATAATAAAAAGATTCCAAGAAACTTTCAATTTATTTCAAAAAATTCCAAGGGATTTCAAAGGATATCAAATAATTTTCAATATTTTAGGGTAATTTAAATTATTACAAGATATTTATAATAGATTTCATTTACCTAAAGGTATAAAAAAGAATTTCATCGTATTTAGGGTACTTTTAAAACTTTAAAGGAGTTTTTAAATGATTTTGGTAATTCAATTGTATTTTAAACGGTTTGAAATATTTTTATTTTTTTTTTGGTTGATTCCAAACCAATGCATTTAGATTATTATATTATCAATACTATTGAAAATTAATAATCAAAAACATAATACATTTTTTAAAGAAATTTTTAAAATTAAAAAGATTCTCATTTATTCAATCTCAATTTTAGATATTTTACCAAAATAAGACTTTAATACAAAAGGAATTCTTGATTGGTAAATTGAGGTAACAATCACAACTCAATTAAAATAAATATTTATGTCTCTAATGAGCCGAAAAGTGTGATAGTTTGGAAATCTGATTTTTTGATGATAGAATTTTTTTCGTGTTTTTAGGCATAAAATTATTCTTGAAAATTTGATGATTTTCCAATCTCAAAATATAAAAAATATTTTTAGTTATTTAAAAAATTTCCCAGGAATTTTCAAGTGTTTAAAAAAGTTCCAAGGTATTTTAGAAGATTTTAAAGATCTTTAAAAAATTTCCAGTGAGTCCAAAAGATTTCAAAATTTTTGCAATATTTTTTCGAGGTATTTTAAAATATTCTAAGGAATTTTTAATATATTTCAATCATTTGAAGGAGTTTTAACGAAAATGAAATATTTTAAAAGATTGCAAGGAACTTTCAATTTATTTCAAAAAATTTTAAGGGAGTTCAAAGGATTTCAAATGATTTTTACTATTTTAGGGTTTTTTGAATTATTCCAAGGTATTTTTAAGACTTCTATTAATTGGAAAGATCTTAGAGTATTTCAAATACTTTTGGGTAATTTTAAAGTTTCAAAGGAATTTTTACTAGATTTCAATACTTTGTAAGTATAAAATAGAATTTCAAAAGAATTTAAATTATTTTTATTTTATAAGGAATTTTAAATTGAATTGAGTGATTTAATGAAATTTTAAGGAATTTGAAATATGTTAGGGTGGTTCCAAAGGTTTCAAAAATTCCAGGGGATTTCAAAAGATTTCAAAGTTTTTGAAATATTTTTTCGGGGTATTTTAAAAGATTCCAAGAAGTTTTTAAAAGACTTCAATAATTTGAAGGAGTTTTAACGAAATTGAAATATTTTAATGTATTTACAAAAATTCCAAGGAATTTTAAAGGTTTAAAAAAGTTTTAAGGTATTGCAGAAGGTTTCAAAGGTTTTGCCATTTTTTTGGTGGTATTTTAAAAGATTCTAAGGATTTTTTAATAGATTTTAATATTTTGAAGGAGTTTTAACGAAATTGAAATATTTAAAAAGATTCCAAGGAACTTTCAATTTATTTCAAAAAATTTAAAGAAGGTTCAAAGGATTTCAAATGATTTTCACTATTTTAGGGGGTTTTAAACGATTCCAAGGTATTTTTAAGACTTCTATAAATTCGAAAAATTTCAAACAAAATTTTTATTAGATTTCAATAATTTGGAAGTATAAAAAAAGATTTCAAAGATTTCATGTTCATTTCCATTTTCCAAAGAATTTTCAATTGACTTAAGTAATTTAACGAGATTTTAAGTTGTTTTAAATATTTTAGCGTATTTTGAAAAATTTTGAACAATTTTTTAGAGCTTTAAAAAATGTGAAGGGATTTTAAAAAATTTCAAATGTTTTGCAATATTTTAGGGCATTTAAAAATATTCGAATGTTTAAAATAAAATATTTCAATAATTTCCAGTAGTTTAAAATTATTTAAAATATTTACGGGCGCTTCAAAAGATTTAAAAAAATGTAAGGATGTTTTAAAGATTGCAAATGATTTACATTATTTTAGGATCTTTTAAAATATTTGAAGGAATTATCAACAGATTACAATAATTTCGAAAGATTTATAAGGGTTTGAAATGTTTTTGACTATTTTTCAGTTTTCAATGATTTTTTAAACAGATTTCAATAATCGGAAGGTGTAAAAAAGGATGTCAAAGTTTAGGGTATTTTTAAAACATGGAAGGGTTTATCAATTTATTTAAAGAATTTATATCGGATTTTAATGGATTTGACATATTTTAGAGTATTTGCAGGCATTTTGAAGATGGATTTAAAATTATGTGAAGAGGTTTTAAATGTTTTGTAATATTTAAAGTTATTTTAACAAATTCTAGAAAATTTTTTATTTAATTTCGTAATTTATTGGGATGTCGAAGAATTTGAAATATGTGAGAGTATTTTAAAAAATTTCAGAAAATTTTCAAGGGATTATCAAGGATTTTAATGACTTAAGGGGCTTGACATTTTTTCGTGTCATTTGCCTGCGTTGTTTTGAATTCCTAATTGAATGGGTTTTTTTAGTTTTTATTTAATTAATTTTTAAGTTTCTGAAACTTATCTTTGAACGAAATTTTTTATATTTTTTTAATATCTTTCAGCTCTCTGTAATTTTCTTAATATTCCCCTTGAATTCTTATTAATTAATCGAATTATTCTCACTCCCCTGAAATGCCTCTAAATGCACTGAAACTTTACTGAAATCAATATTTAAAAATTTTTTCCATTTGATTTAAATTATTTTATATTCAACTTGAATTATATGAAAATGTTACAGTAATTGAATTTTGGTTTTTGATTATTAATTGTCAGGAAAAAAAAATTAATCCGGGAAAAGTCCAGGAAAAATGGTATGCATCTCGAGACAATGAGGGTACGTGGGTTAGCGTTCACTGGTGATAAGTCACGCTTACATATATATTTTTTAATAAAAAAAATTATTCTTATTTTGTACCAACTTTATAAATATGCAAGCTAAAATCGGGTAGTATAAACTACAAGAATTCAAGAAAATAATTATTATTGATTCCTCAAGTTCGGTATTTCAAAATTTAATTTTAAATTGATAATTATTATTATAGAACTCCTTTTTGTACAACTGCAGATTATCTGAGGATTTCATGACTTTCTAATAAATACTAAAGCGCATTTAGAATTTGTTAGTGTCTCTCCATATCAAATCCGGAATCCTTATAATCCTTGGGTAAATTTTTAATTTCAGAAAAAAAATTTTGTTAACCTTATTACGTGAATCACCGCTTAGAAATGCAATTATCGGATTCTCTAATGTATAATGAATCGAATTCTTTTAAATTTTTTGAAATTCTAAAGAATATTATTCACTAACGCAAAATTAAAAATTGAGAAATTTTAATAAAATGGTTTTCTTCCATTCATAATAGATTTTAAATAAAAATTTTACAGTATTTTAATTTTGGTTTTTAATTATTAATTGATAGAAAAAATAAAAAATTAAGCCGGGAAAAGTCAAGGAAGAAGGTGTGAATCTCGAGACAGCAAGGGTACGTGGGTTCGCGTTCGCAGGTGATAAGTCACGCTTACCTATATATTTTTTTAATTAAAAAAAATTATTATTCATTGCTTTTACTAAAAAATCATAAAATAAGTATGTGATGTTTAAAAAAGAAAATCTATTTTGTACCACCTTTTTAAAGATGCAAGCTAAAATCGGCTAGTATATAAACTACAAGATTTCAAGAAAATAATTATTATTGATTCCTCAAGTTCGGTAAATAAAAACTTTACAGTATTAGATTTTTGCTTTTAATTATTAGTAGTCAGAAAAAATAAAAAATTAATCCGGAAAAAGTCAAGGAAGAAGGTGTGCATCTCGAGACAGTGAGGGTACGTGGGTTAGCGTTCGCAGGTGATAAGTCACGATTACCTCGAAAAGAATTGATTGAATCTGACTGAATAGAATCGAAACGAAGAGAGCTGCCTATAGATATTTTTAATTTAAAAAAATTATTATTCATTCTTATCACTGAAAAACCACAAAATAAGGATGTCATATGTAAAAAAGGAAATATTTTTTGTACCATTTCATAAAGATGCAAGCTAAAAAATTCTTTAAAATTCGAAAGAATATTAGTCACTAACGATAAGTTAAAAATTGAGCAATTTTAATTTTAAATGGTTTTCTTTCATTCATAAAAGATTCTCTTAGAAAATGTTACAGTATTCGAATTTTGGTTTTTAATTATTCATTGTTAGGAAAAATAAAAAATTATTCGGGGAAAAGTCAAGGAAGAATGGTACGTGGGTTAGCATTCGCAGGTGATAAGTCACGCTTACCTCGAAAAGAATTGTTTGAAACTGAATGAATAGAATCGAAAAGAAAAGAGCTACCTACAGACATTTTTAATGTCACATTCAAAAAAGAAAATCTTTTTTGTACCACCTTTTTAAAGATGCAAGTTAAAATCGGGTAGTATAAACTACAAGAATTTTAGAAAATAATAATTACTGATTCCTCTAGTTAGGTATTTCAAAATTTAATTTTAAATTGATAATTATTATTATAGAACTTCTTTTTGTACCACTACAGATTATCTGAGGACCTCGTGACTTCCTGATGAATACTAAAGCGGATTTAGAATTTTTTAGTTTCTTTCCATATCAAATCCGGAATCCTTATAATCCTTGAGTAAATTTTTGATTTCAGAAAAATAATTGTTAACCTTATGACGTAAATCATCGCTTAGAAAGACAATTATCGGATCCTCTAATGTCTAATGAATCGAATTCTTCCTAATTCTTTGAAATTCCAAAGAATATTAGCCACTAAAGACAAATTAAAAATTGGCAAATTTTAATTTAAAATGGGTTTCTTCCATTTATAAAAGATTCTATAAAAAAATGTTACAGTATTCGAATTGTGGTTTTCAATTATTAATTGTTAGGAAAAATAACAAATTCATCCGGGAAAAGTCAAGGACGTATCCTCACTGTCTCGAGACAGTGAGGATACGTGGGTTAGCGTTTGCAGGTGATAAGTCACGTTTACCTCAAAAAGAATTAATTGAAATCGAATTAATAGAATCAAAAAGCATAGAACTACCTATACAATATATTTTTAATTTAAAAAAATTATTATTAATTTTCTTCACTGAAAAAACAAAAAATAAGGATGCCATATTTAAAAAAAGAAATCTATTTTGTACCACCTTTATAAATATGGAAACTAAAAACTTCTCTGAAATTCAAAAGAATATTAGTCACTAGGGATAAATCACAAATTGAGCAATTTTAATTTAAAATGGTTTTCTTCCATTCATAAAAGATTCTATATAAAAATGTTACAGTATACAAATTTTGGTTTTTAATTAATAATTGTCAGGAAAAATAGAAAGTTAATCGGGGAAAAGTCAAGGAAGAAAGTGTGCATCTCGAGACAGTAAGGGTACGTGGGTTAGTGTTCGCAGCTGATAAGTCACGCTTACCTCGAAAAGAATTGATTAAAACTGAATTCATAGAATCGAAAAGAAGAGAGCTACCTAAATATATTTTTAATTAAAAAAAATTATTATTCATTTTTATCAATAAAAAACTCAAAATAAGGATGTCATATTTAAAAAAGAAAATCTATTTAGAATTTTTTAGTTTCTTTCCATTTCAAATCTGAAATCCTTATAATACTTGAGTAAATTTTAGAAAAAAAATTTTTTAACCTTATTACGTGAATCATCGCTTAGAAAGGCAATTATCTGATCCTCTTTTACTTTGCAACAAGATTCTCTGCACATGATTCAGTAGCATGAGAAAATTCAATGTAACTATAAACATTCTGAAATTCTTCAACTCTGGTGTCATTTATTGAAATCATCAGTTTTTTATCTCTAAAGAAATGAAGATATTATTCTCACTCTCAGTTTTCAGGGTCAAAAAATTATCTTAGAGAATGGTTTCTTATAAAAAAATATAATTTAATTGATTAGGTTAATTTTGTTCCGGTGTAAGCGTTAAATAATTCAAAATAAAAATTTCTCCGCATTCGAGTTCGAACTCGCGACGGTGTGATAGTCCGGAGTCCAAATTTATGCTCGAGAAACTTCTCCAACAAGAAAATCCACATATTTTTGGTTGAAAATCCAGCTTCTGAAAATTCATCGTTTGATAGAAAAGTAAGTTTTTTTGGTTAAAAGTTAATTATTTTTAATTGAGAAGTCTACCAATTTATTTTTGGTAAGGAATCAATCTCTTTTGTTTGGCAATCGAATTCTTTTTTTGAAAATGAAACAAATTTTTTTAAAGGATTCTTTTTTGTCCAAATTTTAACTATTTTTTGTTAATATTCGTCTTTTTGGATAAAAATTCATTCTTTAAGATTAAAAATTTATCTTTTTGTAACAGTCGGTCTTTCTTGGTTGAATTTGTCTCGAAAATTCCACAATTTAGATAAAAATTTTTTTTCTTTCTTAACTGAAAAATCTGTCTTAGATGAAAATTTTTCTTTTTGGTTCGATGTTTCAACTATTTTGTTAAAAATGTGTCTTTTTTGATCAAATTCAACTTTTTTTATCTAAATTTAAAATCTTTTTTAGTTGAAGAATCAGCTATTACATTTTTCGTAGATATTTAATCTCGATTAGTAGAAAACTCAATTGCCTGGTTAATAATTAAACTAGATTACTAGAAAATTAGTATTTTTTTGTTGTTAAAAATTAATTTTTTTCACTAAAAATTTAGCTAATCCTTATTTGGTTGAAAATTTGATCATTTTCTGTTAAAAATTTAACTTTTCTTTTTGTTTGGAATTTTATGGGTTAAAAATCTAATCAATTGGTTAGAAGTGTTTCTTTTTCTGGAAAATTAATATTTTCGGTTTAAAAATGTAACTGTTTTGATGAAAAATCGTCTTTTTAGATTGAAAGTTAAACTGCTTGATTTCAAGGGAACTTTTTTGTTAAAAAATCATATTTTCCTATGGAAAATTAAACGATCTTTTTCAAAAATAGTATTTTTTTTTAAATATTCTTTTTTGCTTTAGTTGTACATTAAAGCCTTGGACAAAAAAGTTGTGAACTAAATACTAGAAGCGAACTTTCAAAAAAAACTATTTTGTTATAAAATTAAAGTTTTTTAAATTAAAAATTCTACAATATTATATTTTTGGTTTAGAATTCACCTTTCGGTTACAAATTCTAATATTTTAATTAAAATTTAATTAGCTTGTTAAAAATTTGAATATTTGGTTAAAATTTGCATTTCATTGTTAAAAATTTATATTGTTGGTTAAAGATTTAACTTTTTTGTTAAAAATTCGTTCTTGTATTGAAAATTAATTTTTTTAACTGAAAATTTAATTACACCATTTTCGACCGAAAACTGATAGTTTTTAGTTGAAAATTTATCTATTATATATAATTAATAATTCAACTAATTGGTTAAAAGTTGAACTACTCTATTAAAAATTCATTGAATTGTTTGAAATTTATCATCTATTTTGTTAAAAATTTAGTTACTTGCTTGATAGTTGGACTACTTTGCTAAAAATTTATTTTGTCAATTGAAGATTGATCTCTTCGTTCAAAAATTTACCTATTTTGTTGAAAATTTATTTTAAAATGAAAATGTATGTATTTGGTTAAAATTTCATCTTTTTCGCTGAAAATATTAACGACTTGGTTGAAAGTTGGACGAATTTGTTAAAAATTTAATGTATTATTCGATGATCCACCTTCTTGATTAAAAATTTAACTATTAAAATAAAAATTTAACAATTTTGTTAAAAATTCCTTTTATTCTTTAATGATTCACCTCCTTGATTAAAAATTTAACTATTATGATAAAAATTTAACAATTTAGTTAAAAATTTACTTTTGGTTAAAAATTAGTTTTCTTAACTGAAAAAGAAATAAGTATTCCACTTTGAATTGAAAATTCATCCGTTCTATTTGTTTATAAATTTATCCATTTTCTTGAACGCCACACTATTTTGTTAAAAAATAGTTTTAATAGTTAACGATTCATCTTTAGGGCTAAATAAGTAACTATATTGTTAAAAATTTAACTAATTTGATCAAAATTTTTAACAATTTTGTTAAAAATGTAACTATTTTGTTAAAAATTTAATTATTTGGTTGAAAACCTAACTTTTTTCTTAAAAATTTATTGTATTGTTTGAAGATTTAACAGTCTTGTTGAAGAATCGACTGTTTTGTAGAAAGTTCGTCTTTTTGGCTTGTAATTTCAACTCTTTTGTTTCTTTTTTTTAGTTTAAAAGGAATTTTTGTAATGAAAATTAAATAGCTATTTCAGTTTTAATTGAAACTTCACCTATTTGGTTAAAAATTCAACTATTTTGCTGAAAAATCATGTTTTCTTATAGAAAATTCAACTATTCGTTGATGCTTAAACTACTTTGTTCAAAATTAATTTTATTTGGTTCAATATTTCACTTTTGTTGAAAAGTCGTTTTTTATTGAAGTTGAATTTTATTTACTGAAAATTTAATTATTTATTGTTGGGTTGAAATTGATCGTTTTAAGTTAAAAATTCAACTATCAAATTTGCAATTTTTGA
>JAAAKG020197600.1:0-23911 GCA_010014905.2 Druon quercuslanigerum | reverse complement strand
ATCATTTATTTATTATCAAATTAAAAAAATCCGCAGTATTACCCACAACCGCAGTAATACACTCATTTACCCTAATTAAGGCAGATGAATTTTCAATCAGACAGTTATAAGCATTTAGATCAAAAGATAAGCTTTCCATGAAATAGTTGAATTTCCAACCAAATAGTTACATTTTTAACCAACAAGATTAATACTTACCAAAATATATCAATTTTCAATTTTCAATAAGCACTTTTTTACCACATTTATTTCGGACTGTATACTTTTAAATTCGGACTACACATAACACGGCTACCTTCAATTAAGTTTAACGGAAATACTGCGTGCATATTCAGTTTCTCTTTTGTTCGTGTTTCGTGATGCTCCTCGGTTATTATCAGCAAAGAAAGAAAAAAATCGCATTACGCGTTTTTGAGAAAAACGATTTTTCACTCTTACGATTAAAAATCTCATTAATGATGAAAAATATCCACCATTGTCCACGGTGGAGGGCCGGGGGTCCAGCCTGACTACGAATCACATTTTTTTTAATTTTCTTGCATGTCACCCCCAAATTTCTTAAGTCCACACTAAAGTAAATTCGTTTTTTGAAATGATATTCAGAGATTTGGTACACCCCACGAAGATTCACAAGTATTTTCCATACGAAAAAGACATTTTTATAAAATTTTTTCAGAATTGTCATTATTATGTGTATTGAGTTTACCCTGAAAATTTCAATTCAGACTTAGCCGTAGAATACGAGTAAGAAATTTCTTTATGAAATTCACCCCTCTAAGTCTGTTTTCACAGGGTCCCAAATTAACCCCATAAGTGAACAATTGAGTATTGCGTGTTTCTGGCTCTAGCTATTATTTGTTTTTGTTTCTTTTAGTGAATATTTTTTCTAGTACATAAAAAATAATATTTTATAATAATTAGTTTTTTCAATATATTGTTGAAACAATTTATTATAGTTTCTAGCTATTTTCTCTTAGAATATAATTAGAAAGTCACGTTTTTATCTGAATCTTTCAACTGATTTTTAACTTTTCAGTTAGAACTTTCAACTTTTCCACTTTTGGATCACTTACAAATTCTAGTTAGAAAATAATAGTCAAGATAACAAACATAATTGCTAAATAATTTATTGTTTATAATAATATTCTCTCAGAATAATTTTAAAAAGTTGCACTTTTTCTAATATTTTCCATTTTAGGTCCACTTTCAAATTGATTCTAGTCAAGTAATAATTAACTCTAGCTAAAGAACATAATTGCTTAAGCAATTTATTATTTGTAATAATATTCCCTTCAACTAATGTTAGAAAGTTGCGTTTTTCTGTAGTTTTTAACTTTTCGTCCACTTCTTACTTAGTGAGATAACTATTAATGCAAGTTAACAAACATAATTGTTTAAAAAATTCATTATGGTTTGTAACTATTCTTTAAAAGGTTTTGAAAGTTCAGTTTTTATACTAACATAAACGTTAAAAAACAAATTGTGAAACAACATTGTACAAGAAGGCTTAAATAATTATGTTCCTTAAAAACTGTTTAAAAAAACAAATACTCAAGGAAAGCAATTTGTGAAAAATACTTGTGTCGTTATTTGGCTTTCGGTTCTTTAGTCTTTCTAAAAAGTTCCATTCTTGGTTATCCATAAAACGTTTTCATTCTGCAATGTTTAAAGTTTCATTTGTGTTTGCCAACTAAATAAATGAAGTGAAAATATAAAATTGTTATCAAAATTTTAAAATACATCAAATATGTTACTCTCTTTCATTCAAAAAAATTATTTGGAGTTTTTTAAATTTATTTATCTCCATAAAAGATAACTTTTTAACGAAATAATTACATTTTCAACGAAATCATGAAAATTCCAAAATATGAAGATGAATTCTCAACATAAAAGTTAATTAGTTGATATTAAAAAAATTAAATTTAGTCCAAAAAAATTAATTTTAAAACCAAAAAGACGAATTTTCAACAAATACAAATTTGTCAGTCGTGAGAGAAAAAAAGTTCACTTAAATTGTTGAAAATTGAAGCCCAAGACACATTTTCTGTAAAAAAAAGAACTTTTAACCACAAAATATAAATTTTCCTTAAAAAAATTAATTTTCAGCAAAATAGTTGCATTTTAACCTAAAAGTAAACCTTTATTGAAAGAAAAAAATTTCAACAAAATAATACAACTTTTACCCAGTTGAATTGGTAATTAAAAAAGGTTAGTTTTCAACAAAATAGTTTAACTTTGAACCAAAGGGACGAGCTTTCAACTAAAAATATAAATCTTCTACAAAAAATTGTTTCTTAAAAAAGTGGTCCAACTAAAAATTTCAACAAATTAGTTGAATGCTCAAAAAAGAAAGAATCATTTTTAAACAAACAGTTGAAGAGTTGACCGGTGTTCGTTACTTCGGTCTCGGCTTGCACACACTCACACTTGGGATATCAGCGCCTCCGTGGACCGATCCCTTTTCAGAGCCGTACTGCTTTTCGGTACTGCATCAAATTGTCTTTTGCTTCGGTGCAGTCGCCTACAATATGTATAGGTACGGCGCCGCCTCGTATACCTGCCTTGACATTTGTAAGTTGGTATAGAGCCCCGAGCTGTTAGGTCTCAGAAGTTTCTGGTGTAGATTACTTTTTTAATTAAAAAGATCAATTTTCCAAAAAAGTAGTTCAATATTTTTATTTTTTATATTTATTTTTGGCCTCTTTCAAGTGAGGGGTAACGCGCTGGACGAATTGGCGGGGGTATACTCACGCGCTTGGGTGGTAGTCGGGAATCGTACAGATTTTTAAGAGGTGACTTCCCGAGTCTATTATAATTACCCACGAAGTAATAGTACTATTACTTCGTGGAATTACCGTTATTTTCAGCGAAAACAAACGAAATTTTTGGCCTGAAATAGGCACATGAAAATCGTGGTTTTAACATAAACCGCCATATTTGAGGATTAAAAAATCCTTATCAATATTTTCTTATACATTTCCTTAAAAGAAAAGGCCCCATCTTTTATCACCTGAATTTGATAACCATGCGTGGTTAGCCACTTAGGGATTTATATGTAGAAATGGCAGTGCGCCCCGTGGGTATTACTAAAATCACCTAAATGTCAAATAAAATAATAGTTTAGCTATTGGCAATTAAATTGAATTTGGAGGTTTGGGAAGCATTAAACATTATTCAAATTAGTATGTTAATATTCTCTTTTAAGACGAACAGTAACATAATCATAGTATGTTCAGAGAAATTATTTGAGGATTTCTTTCGTGTTCCGACATTACAACAGTGATATTTACCACTTAGCTGCGTCTGTCGCCAATGTCAATATTTTTTACCAAATTGCGTCACAATAAATGGTTGAAGAATAACTTGCACTTTGAAGAATACTTTAAAAATGATTGCCAACTACAACAGTTTTAATATTCTAACATTATTTATCTGCCATAAAAATTGGGTTGAATTTTATTTTTCGTATAAACAGTTGAATTGAAAAAATATAAAACAAACAAATTAATAAAAATTAAATTAAATTACATGTGCGGAACTTAAAAAAGAACTTTGTACGGAGATTTTTCATTGCAACTTTCTTCTATATAAAAGAAAAAATTGGCGACAAAAAATTGTCTCGACTACATTGATATTGCTTTCTCATTAATTGTACTTCGCTAAAATAAAACAATGTTTTAGGAATAATGCAAGGTTTATCAATAGTTATAAGGAAAATTAAATCAAATTTAAATTTAAAATTAAGTAATTTTATAATTTCATTTCTGAGATATTAATCAAAGAATAATCCTTCAAATGTAAAACTATACCTACAAGATATCATGTACTTTTCACAGATTTATAAAAACTCATGATGAGGGCCACTATTGTATGCCGAAACGTTTGAAACAACTTAATTAGTTTCAATTCACGTGACCCTAAAGCCAACAACTTACATCAACAATTTCTACAAAATTTATTATCGAGGGTCAATATAATCCCCCAGCGATTAGTATAATTACATCCAAAGGAAAAAAGTTTAGGTAAAAATGCTGGGGTTAATTTCGCCACGCAAAAAAAAATGAATATGAGTACAGGTAAAATGAAAAATTAGTGACCTTTTATCTTACCCTGGCTGATATTTAGTCTTTTACATGCCGAAATTATCAGATTTACCACCAGCAATTTTACTTGAAACGCTTTTTACCTTTTCTTACATGCATTCTCATCGCAAGTGTAGATAAAGAGGGTAAGAAAAGTGTTCAGGTTAAATATTAACTTTTCTCTCATATATGAAGTAATTATGCTATTGCAAGTAAACATCGTCAGGCAATGTGGTAACATTGCCGAAACGTTATGCTAAAGAAAACTACATTATTCGCCAGTTTTCCGCAGATAATTAAGATTGTCTACTGTAAATCATTATCTACTTTAGTTTTTGTCTTTATAAAATTATTTAAGAAATTTCAAGTTATTTATTAATACAATTCCATTGTATTTGAATATACCATATTTAAATGTTTAACTTATTGTTTTGATTATGAAATAAATAATGGTGTTAATTGCTTTTCAGTTTGAAACTTGGTGGTCATCCCTAACATGTGTATCAACTGGAAGTACGCCCCGTTTCGTGGTCGATGGACAAGCTCCCTTAAGACAATGTTTACACCCCGAGGCTTGTAATAAAGACATCGAATTACCAAGCCATTACACCCGCTTTCATGACCTCAGAAAAGAATTCAAAACCTGCTACTCTTCACAGGATGAACTTTCACCCCTCAGCATTCAGGACATGATTCAGTGTATCCTTTTCTTCAAAAAATTATTTTTTTATTTTTAACTAGGTAGTAGGAAAAGAAGAAGTTTTATGCGTAGAAGAGGTAAATATTAATTTAATAAATATTTTATTTTACGGAAAATACGATATCTTCCATATAAAAATACTTTTATTCCATTTTTAATTTTTTTGGTAAAATATTCATAAATATATGGATATAGGCTATAGACAAAAAAAATATATATGGTATTTTGAATAAAATCTTAATGAGACGTAGTAGTTTTCTATAATATGTAGTTATGTCTCCCAGCAGGCGGAAAAATTATACATATATAGTTTATATATAGTGTGAAGTATTATATATAATATTCATTTGTTTTATACAATGAGAGACTTTTTGTTAGAATAAATGATAAAAATTAATGATAATTTAGTATAATATCGTTTCAAACTGGGTAAAACAGGGTTTGCGTATATCAAAAATCAATATAGTGGGTTTCGACCGTCAAAACTAATATTTTTGTTTGAACAAATGGAAAGGATGTTTCATTAACTCTTATAAAACTTGTGAGAATTTAAAATTCAATATATCAAAGTTGACAAGCGAAGGTAAAACGATAGTAATACATTTTATTTGAAAGAGCGAAAACATCTTTTCAAGTTGCCGCATGCAAAGCATATGAGAATCTCAAACGACTATATGAAAAATAACTCACTTCACCAAAAGATTCAGCCTTGGGAAGGAGGAACTTAATACACAAATTCAATGCAAGTAAATACGGACACACGCGTACAATTATTATTTTTATTATTATATACTTAAATTATTCACTACATACATAATCGCACGCTTAGTCGCTATAAAAAATCGAAACGGCTGCGGAAGGATTCGAACCTAACTTGCCTAAAGCACTAGCGCATTCCCTAACAACTAAACCCACGGCTAACTTACATCATGGAATATTTGGCAAAAATCTTGGAAAACCGTCGTCGCTTGGACTAAACATTTTATCTCGTTCAATGATTACATTGATTTTTTATAAAACAGATTTTTTTAAAGGAAATGGTAATATTCTTTTGCGAATAACATTCTCTAATTTGATCTCATTATAATAAATTTGTGTGTAATTAGATGTAATATTTTCTAAATTGTACTCATTGAATTAAATCTTATTACAATAGAGCATAAATTTCTTAAGAAAGAATTCCTAATATATTTTTTAAATCCCGTAGAATGAATATAGCATAAATTGAAAATAGAAAGAGTTAACTTCTATTTAAAATGTTGTGAAACATAACCTTTCGGCACGATCGGACATTGGCGAAAACAATTGAGAAGCATTCTCAAACGAATCTATATGAAAAATAAAGAATAATGATTTCATAGTTTGCTATTTTTCTTATTTAAATTATCTTTCCAAAACTCAGTAAGAAGAATATAATTTTTCGAGTGTTAATGCGTGAAATAGAGATTCATGATATTTCGTATTTAGAATACTACTTTTTCGTCTTCGTGTTTTAAATACTCGTATGATAATATTAAAGTTCGGTATTGTAATTCAAATAAGTGTGATAAAACTTGGGTTTTCCCTATTTTGGAACGATATTATACTAAATTCTAATTCAGTGTTATTAATTTATTCTAACAAAAGGTCTCTCAGGGTACAAAAAATGTAGAAAAAAATGAATATTTTATATAATACTTCACACTGTGTATGAACTATACATAATATTTTTGCTTGTGCAGCCTAGTAGTTTTTCGTGACTTCCAAGTTCGACCTCTACCCTTAGAACAATTTCCAATAATATTTCACAACAAATTTGAAAAGTTACAAATTTTTGAAATTTGCAATTACAAAAAAAACCTATGTTTATTTCATGGAGGAATAATTCATAGGTTTCTGTAAAGGAATTCTTAAATAAGAACCTATACGCGTATATGGAATCCTTGATAGTTTGCCATCCCATCTTGAGGTAGATATTCCAGACAGGGAACAATATAGCTTCCCACATATGGGTTCCCATGTTGTTGGCTATATGGGGATTCTCAACAGGGAATAGTTTAATGAGTTAGGAATATTATCAAATGCAACTCAATTTTCGAATAATTTGCATTTTTTTTGCTATTTCAAAAATCTGATATGCAAAGGGCAAATGAGAGAGAGGAACCGAGCAGTAGTTACAATTGTAACTTTGCTATGTCGCTGCAAATTACTTTTTCAGTTTCGCGACCTCGCCTATACTTTGTGGGTAAATGTAGGCGTGCGAATATATAAGTATATTCTCAAGTTATCAGACACGCACGGGTCAGCGATGTCAGTGATTCTCAAGTTAATTAGAACTGCAAAGTAAAGGTGCGAACGTATTTCATCAAATTGTGAGAATCGCACCAACTTTTTAATCATTTTCATTATAAATTCATTTTCAATATTCGAAATAATTTGTAAATCCATTTTTCATATTGATATTCTAATACATTTCAACATAACAAGTTTAAAGATCCTTCTTGTAATTTAAATTTTGCGTCATAATCTTCCTAAAATTATAGGTTATGTTTAAGCGTGCGATTCGCATCGGCATATAGAAATGGATTGCTGACTCAGTGGGAGAAATGCGAACCACAATTAGAAAGAGAAACAAGAGTGTGGATTTCCCTGTCAGTTTCTGCTCTAATGTGATAGGTGAAAATGTTCAGTTATTATTTAGAATCGATATTTTTCACTAACTAATTTCGACAGAGATAGAGAATGAAGGTAGTGAAGATAATATGTCTCACACTAATTGTGATTTGCATTTCCTCAACTGAATCAGCAACTCATTGTGGCACACAATTGAAATTGCATAAGTTTATTTTTTCTTTTTCAAAGTTGGGAACATTTTTTTGAATTGAATATGTCTTACTAGAATATTTGCAGTTTCTATTTTAATTTATATTTAATTAATATTGTTAAAATCGCCTTATTTGGGAGCAAGGTCGGTCAATCCTATAGATAGGTCGTACGGTCTTTTCTGCTCGAAACATATATTTGAAATATATATGCAGTGTATTAAAATAATAACAGTCTCAAAATACAAAAAGTATAAAATATTTTCTTTGCTTTTTTCAGTTTGCAATATCTTCTCCAAAAGAAATTGAATTTATTGATTATCAATAAGCAGTAAAGTACACTAAACTTCCGATATAAGCATGGTTTCGAGAATGGCTTGCAGTGGCGTTTTGCATAAATCGGGGGAATCCAAACGTAAACAGTCAGAGCCGCCTAAACTGTTTCCCTACGCTGCTGTTCTGCACGCATGACTGAGCACCGCCTCTCTTACGAACCCGGCATCCCGCGATCCCCCCATCACAAAAATGCTGAGGGCTCAAATTCTAAGAATAGCGTAAACTGCGGGTGCTTTATGCTAAGTATGCTAAATGCATTCCTGTCCAGAGGAAAATCATCATTAATGATTTTAATCAAAAATCTGCCAGCTGCGCGCGCGCATTCTCATCGCTGCGACTCGCTACGCTCGCAAGTTTGAGCGCGCCTAGGACGCGCGACTGTTGGTTCTTGTGCTTCGTACTCGATAATATATTTATCTCACGCTTCGCGCTCGATAATGCATTTACCTCGCGCTATGCGCTCGGTCTTTGTATTTCCCCCAAATTTGTTCACATACTTTTTCAAATTGAAGGTCAAAGTATCGACGACTGCAATTTAGTGATTAGGAATTAATTCTCTTTTGTTAAAGCTCCTTCGTGTTTAACGACCACATTCTCATCATGTGACTTGTGCTTCGCACTCGATTTTGTCCACAGTGTGAACTGTTCTAAGTTATACTCAAAACTTTTATATGAAATTTACATTACATTTATTTATGTAGCTCGGCCTGGGATTGCTTATTCAGACATTGCAAAATAAATTACAACTTTTATTCATGATGATTAAGTATCTACTATCTGTCCTAAAAATTTAGATACCTTGATTTTTGTACAGAATATAGTGAAAATCTTAACAGAAAAAATTATAAAAATATGGTTCAAAGTACATGTTGCAGATGAATGTTTTTCCTATACCGAAACAGAGTTTTGTAATTTTCGCTAGATTAGCGATTATTTGCTGGCGAGTGAAGGGTGAAAAAGTACCATTATCTTACGATCATTTCAGAATACTCAAATATGAATGGTTTTTAATCGCTGAAAATTAATTATAAAAATTCTTTGAAAAATATATGGACTTCTTTGATCCTTTCTTTGCACAGCGGTAACATGTAGAGTCAGAAATATTCTTTTTTTTATAAAATTAATAACAAAAGAGAACTGAGGTCCCATTTCCGAAACTAAATAACGTACGAAGGTAGTTTTTGAAGCAAATTTAATATTTTTGGATTCTGAAAATGGTGTATGTAGTTCCAGACAGTAAAATGTTGGCCTTAAACGTTTAAAACATTATTTTCTTCTTCGGAAAATACAAAGGGCTTTACAATGATCCAAGCACCCGCACTCACAGCAGGAGACCTTGCCTGCGCTACTGCTACTTTTGCACTTTTAACTTTTAACTTTTAAGAATCTCTATTTTTCTCATTTGTAGCAATAAAGGTTTGTACTTCTGGTTTAAGTTTATATTTAGATGGTTCCTACCTCACGCGTTATTACCCATTTTAGTTTTGTAATGTGTAAGTTTTCTAATTACTAAAGTCGCGTAAATGATATATTTGTTACCACAGAAAAATAGAGGAAAAACCTACTTTGTAATATTGACTTAAAGTTAAGATAAATAAACTATGCTTATGCTATTTACAATATATACAAGCTTAAGAACTAGGGATTTAGCGTTGAAATTGTAAAGTTTGTAGAATAGCTTGTATAGTTTTTACTGCAGTAAGTGATGTGGGAGCTTATATTTAACCTTAAACGGTGCTTCGTTATATTTTATTTTACATATTATCATCAAGTATTCTGATCCCCGGTTTCGCATCGGTCGCCATTCGCAGAAATTTATTTTGCGCGATTTCGAGTTTATTAATATTAGACTTGTAAGTACTTCCCTAAATGGGAGCCGCATACAACATTTTTGGTCTAATGACCGTTTTGTATATTATGAGTATGCTCATTAAGCCATTTTACTTTTACGACAGATAAGGGTGTACATAGATCCTATTGCTTTATAAGTCTTTTTTCGTGCCTCTACGATATGCTTGGTAAATTTAAGGGTAGGATCAAGTATTACTCCTAGATATTTGGCTTGTTGTTTGGGTTCAATTTCTTCATTGTACATGTAAAGTTTAGGTTCTACTTTTGCAAATACAGTTTGCTCTTTAAATAGTTCGGGGCATGGGCTGTTAGGGAGTATTTTCGTGGAACTCAGCTTCCTCCACTCTTGGTGCGTGGAAGTACCATCGAATTCGCGTCCGCTCTCCGTGAATAGTGCCGTTCGTCATTTTTTTCCGAGTTGTTTTTGTACAAGCATTAATTAAGTAAGTATTTGATTCATTACTTTTTGTTGCGATTACGAAAATAAAGAAAAATATTCTTTTTTCGTACATGTATTCGAGTGGAAATATTCAAAGGGACTAGATTGAAATTCCTGTGCTCGAAGCGACAGTGCGATGCAGTGGTGTCAGAACGCGGATATCTCTGGCATGCGCAGTAGTGATCCTGTGTATTTTTTAATGGACACATGGCGTTACCTAACCTGAAAATACACAGGAATAACTACTGCGAATGACAGAGGTATCCGCGTTCTGACACCACTGGTGCGATATTGGGGGATTCGTTCGAGCAAAAATGAGGAGAAACGGCACTATTCAAAGAGCGGACTGTACGTCTTTCTGTACACTCACCCCTAGTGTGAGTGCTGTTCCGCTAATAAAGCATTTTAATTTTGTGTACCGATCAGTTATGGCGAAATAAATGAAATAATCTAATATATGCCAAATTTAAACATAATCTCTAATTTTGTGGTCAGGAATGCGGGAATTTTAACTTACAAGATACCGTTTTTTCCTTTATGAAATTAAAATTCTGTTGCTCTTAAATTATACATATTTAGGTCAGGGATTAAATAAATAAGATAATAATTTATAAAAATGGAATCCCTTTGACAATGAGATATTAATTGAACATTCCAATTTGATACTGTGAAACATCTGCTCATAATCTGAGAATTTATTCCTGGAAATGGTGAAACTTACAAAATTTACTGGTATCCTTTTTACTATAGGAATTTAAGTAGCAAATCACTGAAAGTTTTTTGCGTTTGTGATAAGATATATTTTATCAATGTAAATGCGATTATATTTACATTAATGAGCTCACTCGTAATAGTGCAGTAGCCAGTGATACTTTTATATCCATGACGAATAGTGTCCCTCAGTATCTTTGGTTTAAAAAATCCACAAAGTCCCCTGATTATAAATATCAAAATTACTTTTTTCGAAATCTGGTGCGGAAATTGTTTAAACAATTTTTTTAAACAGTGACGTTAGTTTTAAGACAACATTTTTCTAAAATTATAAAATAATTATTATTTTCTAAAATAATTAGAGCGATATAAACAATTTAACTTGCACAAAAATTGACATATTTACAGAAAGATATCACAGTGCGTATCGAACTGAAAAATTTCAAAAACGGGAAAGTTGCGTTTCAAGAAACTTAGTCAAAACAGGAAAAAAAGAAAATTTCTGGTCGAAATAAAAGTTTTGTTCATATAAAAATTTGAAAAACGGCCTTCCTGAACAACTATGTGCGTGCAGTATTCCATATACCTATATGGTTGTCGAAACAGGCTGTTTTTTAATTTTGTCCATAAACAAAAATTTTCGTTCGTTCAGAAAATATTTTTTCCCTTTGTGATGTAAGTGTTTTTAAATACAGTTTGCCTTTTCCGATTTTTTTGGGTCTTAGTATTACAAAAAAAACCTTTAAATAAAACTTTTAACTAGAAATTTTGACGATATTTAAACAGATATTTATTTAAATAAACCACGTTTATTTCGACTACTGCTCCTTATGAGTCAATATTTAAATATATATATATTTTTTTAAAGTTAATGTTTAAAAAATCTATATTTTCTTATGTACTTTTTAGCTTTCCATCAAATATTATTTTAAAACACTTCTTTATTCAAAACTAATGTTATTGCTTTAAAAAATGGTTTAAACAATTCTTGCATCAGATTTCGAAAAATTACCCTTGTTATTTTGCGGAACTATTGCAGACTTTTTAAATCAAGGATACTGAGCGGCACCATTAGAACACACAAGTGTTCCACGCTAACTGCGGACTAGCAAGTTATCCTAAGTTGCAATTTTTCATAATATGTAGTCAGTTTGGTAAAAATCGGTTTTTGATTCTTTGCATCCCCTTGAAATTAGTGTATAATAGGATATTATAATACCGCTGAATTATTAAATAATAGTGAAATAGTTGATTATTTTATGATAACTATGATATCAGTATTTAACTTATTAGTAATTTTACGAGAGAATTTTAAATGAAACGTTTTTTATTCAATCCTTTTTTAGGTTAGTTTTTTTATTCACGAACTCAAAAAGGTTTTTTTTTTTGTATTTGAGGAAAACTGTTTGAGATACACTGCTTAGGCAGATATCAAGTTTCAAGCCCCCGTCTCAATCTCACCTCAAGAATATAGCGGTTCTCATTGTAGGATGTGGTTAATTTTGAACAAATTTGTCCATAAAAGTATCCAAAATATTTTTATTCTTAAGTTTTGATTTTTTATAAACATGTACTATGTATATTTGCGTTGGTATGAATTGAGTTTTTAGCATGACGTCATGAGAATGCAGACAACTTTTTCGAGAAAATCAAAAAGAAAATAGTCTAAACGTGAAAGGAAATCATAAATGGTAAATGGTTCGATTCTTTGTTTAATTGATGACCTTTCAGTGTCATGAAATACAATCAACTGTACTGAAAGGATGGCAATTGACAAAAAAATGAGACTTGACTGAGAAAATAGATTCCACACTTGATAAATATACTACTATTCAGACCTTTATCAGTTACGTTTACGTTTATAATATTTTAAAGAACATTTTTGTGACTAGGTTTTCAAAAGAAAATTTATTTGATTTTAATTAATGACGTCACTTAGTTTCTTCCATTTAAAGAAATGATTTGTTTAATTTAAAACAAAATTATTTTGAATCAAAAAAGTTACTCGGTTCAGTCAAAGAAATAATTACTTTAAAGTCAGTAATTTGAAATACGCAAATTATTTCTTTGAATCAATGAAAGATTTTCTAGATCAATAATACTAATGTGCCACGAGATTGCGCAGAACAAATCAGTTTGATTATTTTACGTTACCGCGTCTTTCGGAACATTTGTTGTCAAAGTTTTGCAAAGACGCGGAGGGGGACGGCTCTTGATAATAATTTAAATCGTTAAACTGTGTGATAAAGAAGTGTGCGACATCATTGCATCGTAGGGATCGTAGGGATCGTAGGGATTTGCAGAAAGCATACCAGCTTTCTACCGTGTAAATATATACTTTTATACTGCACGAGCTAACCTCGCTTTTATGTAAATTTTTGCTACTTCTGTGCACAATTTCGTCACACTTTATCTTTTTACTAGAGGTGTGCAAAAAAATTCGATCCGAAATTCGATTCAATCAACTCACCGATCGAATGTCGAAAATCTGACATTCGATCCATTCCACGCTCGGATCGAATCGAATCAACCGATCCGAAAATGAACGCAGATCGGATCGAAAATATCACATTCGATCCGACCCCATACACACGCCTAATTTTTACCTGAAATTTTTGTGAAGAATTATAAATTAGGCAAGAATAAAATTAATTTATACACAAAAAATATTAAAATGAACTTTTTTCCTCAGTTGAACAAATAATAATAGAAATAGACCATGCAAGTTTCTTGAAACTCAAGTTTTCGAATCCTGTATTGAGGAAATATTCCCGTGCTAAAAAAAACGAAATTTTCTTGCTTTTTGCTTGTATTTAATTAAAATTATTATAGTTTCAAATTGAATGGAATTATTTGCTTCATGAGGAAGCCAATTTATGTATAATTCATTATTGGATTCAAAGAAAATGTATACATTCATTTTAAACTAACCTGTTATCTTTTTCCAACCAAAACGTTTATTTTATTTAAAGAAATGTAAAGGTTAAATAAAAAATATTATTTCTTTAATTGAAAGAAATTTTTCATTTGAAGCAATCAAATTTTTCTTTAATTCAAAGAAATGTTTGGTTTGAAGAAATGAAATATTTATTTAATTTAAATGAATTTTCCTTTTAAATGAACGAAATATTTCTCTAATTGAATAAAAAATTAACAAAGAAATTTCTTTAAATCAAAAAAAGGTTTCTTTGACCGTATATGAATACTAGAATTTCTTTGATTTAAAGAAAGTTTATTTGTTTCAACAAAACTTTTTTCTGGATGATGTCAAGCACTATGCTAACCTTCCAGTCAGTTCCACCTATCCCAACATGACCGTGTCCGGGACGCCATGCTGAAAAACTCACTATTCCGCAAAATATTTAAATCGTTTTTTAATTCTATTATATTGATTTTTATTTGTCAGTTTGTCGTACGTAAACAAACCCACTTGAAAGATACTTAAAAACACTGATGCATATATGCAGGCTATCTTCCCGCGCCTTTTTCGACTAACGCAAATTGGGGCTGTATGAACTGTTTTCAACTTCAATGCATAATATTGCGCAATGTACTTGACCGAGTACTTGCGCACTGCATCTCTTCCGAGGCGAGTGTCGCAATCGCCTCTCGTCCCTTGAGCTGAAAAAATTGCAAGGGCGTAATCGGATGTATACCTTTTTTATTGTTGATAGTATTTATTGATATCAAATAGACCCGCGCACATGCGCAGTTTTAAAATTTTGCTTACAGTGGGCGTATTTATATAAGGCCGAGGCAGCCAATGAAAGTTGCTGGACAACAATATATTGACGATTCGGAGGTAGAGGCGGGAGCCCCTCTAGACCTGAAATTCTGGAACGTGTACGTATTCAGGTCGCGGAAATATGAGGAAGTTTACTGTATATGTGAAATACTTAATATTACATAGATATTTCCAAATATTGATGCTTTGAAGTTTTAAATTTGCATATTTCAAAGCGACTAAATGATCATATTTTTTATTACTTAAAAAAAAATTCTGCGAGTAACAAAATTTTGAGAATCACTGCATGGAGAAAAATGCGGATTTCGGAAAATGTTCTGAGCACCAGAAATTTCAAAGTGAATCCCAGACATCCAGTAGTTTGTTCAGTAATCCCGGATTGAGAACTGGTAATTAAGGAATCGGAATCCACGATGAATATTGCGATCCATTTCGACTGCATGCCCGGGCTGAGTCCTGGCCATGATCCTGGCATGCTCCAGCCTCATTCCAAGCGCCACTGTAGGCTGAGTGTAACGCTGGGCACCGAGTACTATTCTATCAAAAATTCATCCTGGATCTGATAACTAAGAAATACAGGACTGAGTCCCTATTTTTTAAAATCCGTTTTTCTAAATAAATCATTCTTTTATTTTCAAAATGAATCCTTTGAGATGATCTGCCTCAACATTTTATTTTGCTTAGGAGTAATTATTCAATTTCAAAGGTTTATTAATTTGTGATTGCAGCAGTTGTATTCTCAAAGAAAAAAAATGTCAAGTCGACAAAAATATTTTCGAGGAAAGGAATCAATGAACTGTGAATCACTGGTATATATAAAAATTATCAATTGCTTTTTAGTTCCCAAAAGTTAAATTAATTTAAAGTCCTGTGAATAACTTCTTCCAAGTAACATCAGTGATAAATTGACTGTTTAACGCTCACTATCCTCAAATGTTTTTTCTCTTAAACAGGGGTGGACTAGGCAACCGGGCAAATGCCCGGCGGGCCCTTGGCGACCATCACTTAATACTCCTCAATCATGCAACAAGCAATAATTGTATTCGGGGGCCCTTTTTTTAAACGCCCGGGGGGCCCTTTGACCTCCAGTTCCAACCTGACCTTCACCCTCTGAATTTATAATAAAGGCGTATACTGCATATATCATTAAAATCCCTGGGCAGGTAATATTTAATTTTTAATATTTTTGTCTACTGATCTGGCAAAATCAGGCTCGCATACAAAATAAGGCATTTAGAGAACCAAGATAAAAAAAATTAATACTAATAATGCCACGATACTTATTCAAAAAATTTTTCAATATAACGTAATTTCCAATTTATTTATAGTATAATTTTTCATATAGAATTGATCACTCTGATTTAGAAATTCGTTTAGAATTACATAAGTTAATTTTGTTAGTATAGAAAGTTATCAGATCGAAATAACTGCATACTGCTATTAAATTCAATAAATTCAGGACCTTAAGCATTTTAGATTCAAACTAAACATTTTTTAACCTTGAATTAGTTTAAGTTATATTTTTTATAAAACATAAACTTATTAAATGAAGGGGAGCACTGAAATTGTACACAAAGTGGCCTTTTTTATTCAATTTAATAAATAATTAATTTTTCTTTCAGGAAATTAATTCATAAATTCTTTTCTCTGATTGGTTGTTCGAAAAGCAGCTTTGCGCGCCTCTTAAAAATTCGAGCATTGGCTTGGCAGTTCTCTTTGAACAGTGCTGACGTGAACACGTGGTGCACGTGGATGTGAAAAAAGACACACTCCTAAGCCTTAGACGCGATTTTGACACGTTCTCATCTTATTCATTTAAAATTTCATTCATTTTTCAAATTTCATTTAAAATTCAAGAAAATCTTTATAAAGTGTATACAATAAAAAATAATCGCACTTTATTGTTTCATTTTAAAAAATTCGAAATAAAGTTTTGTCCTGTTACAGCGACATTAGTTAGCAAAGTACGCGAATAATTTGCGTGATTCAGTTTTGAGTTATTCAACCTTGTTTATAAAGAAAATCACGACTTGAGGAAAGATCAATTTCATGAAAGAAAAAAATTCCATCTGCTTGAAAAAGAGGTATGCATTTGAACACGTTTCTTTATTTTGATAAATAATTATTGTTTGAGGAAATATAATTCAATGAAAAAAATATTGTACTAGATAAATAAGGAATTCTAATTACAAAATAAAGTAATTGTGCAAAAGTGAGAAATAAATTGAAGTTTATAATCGTAAAGAAAAGATAAAAAGTTCAGGCTTCAGAGCCAGATTTTTTTTTCAAGGACCATTCAAAAATATGCCAATGAAAGACATAATATTCCAAATGTATAGTTTAAGATAGATATAGATAGTATATAAATGTATTAAAAACAGAAATGAAAGAATGAATTTCAGAATTATCTATAAAAAAAAGGAATCACATTTAAGTTTTCTTGAAAGTTTTATTTACCTAAATAAGAAAAATTGTTAGTTTGCTTACAATTTACATTAAGATCATATCTGTAATCGAAGTGACTTGGCTTGATTTAATACTGATAACAAGGTTCGACATTTCGAAAATGTAACAGGTGTTTTACCATTTGTTTCCATAGAGCCTCTAAAATTAAGAAAATAATTTGTTATTTAAATTTTTCCATTAATATTCTGATGACTCGTCAGACGTTGAAAGCGTTGAATTTTCAATTGTGAATAGATTTTTATGTGATTGCTTCAATCGCTTTGTTTCGGTCTTTTCTATAGAAATTTTCGTGCGGAGAAATAAAATAAAAGGGACTTGAAGAATAAAAGCGAGATTAGGGTGAGTGCACTACTCTTTATAAAAAAGGGGCTTGTGGATATTTGAAAGTTCAAGTTTTCAAGTTACTCAAAATTTTCCGTTTTCAAAATAAAAATAGCTTTTGTTTTGCTTGATTAAAGTCTGTTGAAACCTGAGGAAATGACACAATCATAGTAAAACTAAATTGCTCTAATCCAAGAATACCAAAGTTATCTGAGTATATGGAGCCATTCATGCTTTAGTCATGCCTGGAGCTAATATAACAAAACCACCTGTTACACGTGATATCGATCGATATTCCATTTACTTATCGTAACACGCACGCACTTGTATGAAAGTATAAAGGTCTGGTAAAATATAACTACATAATAATTTGTTTTTAAACTTTTTTCGATTCGCGATGCCGATCTTACTACGATTGCTCTTTTTTATATGAAAAAACATTTTTTTTTATTTAGTTAATTGCACATTTAAAAAAAAGTTGTACATATCAAACTTGAAATTTCTTGAAACTTGAAGTTTTAGCATTATCACTAATTCCAATTTTAGCCACTGACAATTCATTTTTTTTATAACTCAAAGAAACTGTAAATTTTAGTAAACTTTACTGAAATTTTATTGACTTTACTTATTTGGTGTATTTGTACCTCGAACCCTTTAAAATTAAATATTTTTACCCAAAAATTCGAATTCAGGTTATTTCAAATTTGATTTAATTAAAAATTCAACGGCCTTTAAATGTTGACTTTTTCGTATTTGAACTCTTTTTAATTTCGATCACTTTGATATTATCTGGCCAGTCCTTCCAAATTTTGATCTTTCAAAATTTATTTTGAAAATTTGTTTAATACTTTTTTTTAATCCGTAGAATTTAAAGTTCTCATTTGAAAACAACCGAACTCATTCAAGTAAAGAAAATGTATAAAAACAAATACAATGTAAGTTAAAAGGAAGAAACAAATGAATCGAATTCGGAAGAATTCAACTGAATTCAAGAACAGGTTGACATATTAATTCCGCACTAGTTAGTCCTTCGGGAATTATTGATAAAATTTGTATAGTTATTTATGAAATCGGATGATAATAAAATTATGAATGTGAATTAAGTAGTTCCTTTTGAAGTTTTAGTTATATGAATTTAGAGTATTAGTGTCAAAAAAATTATTGACAAAAATGCAAGTCTGACACGTTTGTTGCTTTTGAAAGTCAAAATGCATAGAGTGCCACCCTGCCTACTTTTCCTTCCAAGCAGGTTGTCATTAGTCAGTTCTTGAGCTGGTGTTCATTTCGCCACGCTTATAACAGCAGCACGAGCACATTATTCTAAACTGAGTGCTTTAGTATGATGCGTATATGCACCATCATTTGCATGAGGCATGAGGCATGAGTCTTATTGAGACTCTCGGATTATCCTCGCGCATAAGAGAGTTCCTGGATCTTTCGAAACAGTATTGGCCGTTTCTTCAGTGAGAGAGTTTAGATTGGTCGACCTTATCAGAACTCATGGTTTAAAGCTTAAAGGTCACTCCCGTGAAGATATTGTTAACGGAACGATACTTGATCAAGCTCCTTGTGCAGCACAGTTCAGTCGATCTTTTGCGTCCTCGAAATATTTATCGACCTAGTCCCCTCTTCTCATCGCCATGTTATGTGTTCTTAGTTTTTACTCAGTTCAGTCATTAATTTAGTTCCCTCTTGTCCTTCGGTCGAGGCGTCTTTTATTTCATTTCCGGAGAACAAGGTTATTCAACATCTGCTCAGCATCCGAAATTTACACCCCAAACTTGGTAGGTCATTTAACTTTTTAACTCCATTCTAATAATTTTAATTTCAATTTTAATTCCAAAATTTGCCTATTTTCCCTACATTCGGTGAATAGATTATACATTTTTATATCAAATCACTTTTAGTTCAAAATTTGAAGTTTTACCTACTTCACCCTACTTAATTGTATAATGCCAACTTTTATCTAGTCATTTACAAATAATAGCAAAATGCTGTCAGTTTCTTTGAAATTTTTTTAAGAGTATTTTAGAGACATTGCGCTTCAACTTTTTTGCTTGATCTTTTTTAAATTTTAGTACACATGGAATAAGAATTACAAAAATTATAATGTTGTGTTGAAACTAATGTATATAGTTACTCTAAAAAAATTAACCGACAAACTTCATTTTATTTCAAATTACAGGAAAAAGTTATTTTAGCAATGAAAAATTCCAATTTTGAATCATTTTATTTATGAAAATGTATGGATTAATTTAGAATGCTAGCAATGATTTTAAAAGTTTCAATTACTTAACCTTTATCATTTATATATTATACGCCTTTTTTAATTAAAATTTTTAATTTTTAACTTTCCGAATTCGAAATTGTTACACGTTGGAAGCTTGCAATTGTATGTAGACCATTTTTCTTAATTAGTGATCTAATTTTAAACGTGCAAGATTTCAAAGAATTAGAAAAATTTTTCAAAGTTGAAAAAAAATATGATCATTGTTTAATTTTTTTGGTAATCTTAAAATTTCAGCCCATTTACTTTTTAAATGGACCGCATTACAAACTTTACGAATTTCACTGTCGAGCGCTTTATAAGAAAAAATTTTTAACTTCATACGCTTTAATACTAAACTATTAGTTTCGAAGACTCTGCATATGAAGTAATTTAATCTAATATAATTCAACGCTCACAAATACTTCAAATTTATATTTGTCCCTTTTTTTTTTAAATATAAAATTGGTTAATTTTCAGCGTTTAAATGTAAAATTTTCCATTTTTCCCTGAGTAATATTAATTTAAATAGAATAATTTTTATTTTCAAATTTTTCTTTTTTGCTAAAAATTACTTTATTTTTTATGAATATTTATTTTTATATCTCATTTTAGGTTACCAGTTTTTAATATTGTTCGATATTGCATTCTACGATTTGACATTGTTCAATTTTATACTTTTTTAATCTGAAATAGTTTTTCCAATTCAAGAGCTTTATAGTAATTTCAAATTTAATTGGAATAAGTATAGAATAAATCCCCAAATTTAGCATGGAGAGGAACTATAAAAAGTTCTCGAATATCAGTAAATATCGGTAACAGAATACAGGTAACAAAAATATAGGAAACAAGGTATACCGAAAAGGGTAGTGTTACCCAAGTCGGGCAGTTGTAAATTGCAATAGGCAGTTTTAAAAGTCAAAATGGGTAGTTGTAACATTTTTCTTCTATTAGCGTTAAAAATTATACATAAAATTAAACATTCTAAGAAAATTTATATTATCGTTATTAATAGATCGCGCCTAAATTGATCTAAAAAATACTAAAACATACCGATATTTCGCCAAAACTACTATTTTTATATGCTTGTTGTATACATGTTGGGCAGTTCTAAATGTTGTTAAGGGTATGCCCAGATAGGTAAATATAGGTAGAAAAACGCAGTTTTAAATATACTATAAAATTTTAAATATTATATAACAAAAAACAGTTTTAAATATTCAACTATAACCCCCTACAATCTAAAATCGATAATTTGTCAAATTAATTTTTTTTTTAATAATTACAAATTAAAACCTTTCTAATATAAATTGATCAAAAATGATTAAGATCTAAATTTGGTTCTTTTCAATGTTAATTCTATATAATTACAATAATTTTCAGAAATCACCTGTTCATGGTCTTTTTCCGTGTATTTAAATGTAATATTTATTATTTATTATGAATTATTATTTTTACATGGATTGAAAATATTATTTAAAAATTAAAAATTAAAATCTACAGTTAAGAATGGATTTATTTCCGTAAAGAAAACATTCCAACATTTTCTTAAAGATGTATCTACTTTTGTACACTAGTTATCTCAAGTTCGAAAATGAGTATTCTTAAAAATGATTATTCTTAAAAATGATTAATAATATCCAGGAAATTATTCCGATTGTTACTTTTGATTAATTTTGTAAGTGAACTGAAAGAGAACTTTAGAAAATAATATGTAAAATTAAAATAATTTTATTTAACAACAGTTATTTAGAGTTTCATATTTTGTTTTCCGTTCATGTAAAACTTATAATTCTGATTGAATCATAATGGTTGCATGGATCATTTTATTCATTGTAATATTCTTTACAAATATATGGAGTATATATAAATGTTTATAAACCTAAAGCGAAAACATAAAAATAAAATAATTATTGTTAAATAAAGATTAAGAACCTACAATAGTTTACTATAAAGTTCGCCTTCAGTTTCCTTCAAAATTAATTACAATTATCTATGGAAATATTTTTCTCGATTCTACAAATCATATGCTAATATTTTTTAACTTGAGGTACAATTTCCTTTTTAAAGGTAATTGACACATTCATCATTTATCATTAGTCTCTGGGTTAAATAAACGTAGGGACTTTCGCATTATTAATTTAAAGCTGTAAGCAAATACATCATCACTGAATGATATAAAAATCAGAGATTTTTCCTAAAGACATATTCTGTGATAACGGGTGCAAGTTATAAATCAGAAGCTTCCAGAAAAGTTCAGGAATAAAAAAAAATGTAAAGCTTTTTCATCAGACTTGCCTGAAACTTAAAATAAGAAGCTTTTTTTACCTATAAAAATTTCCAATTCTAGAGCCTTTTCTGATTAACATATTCAAATTTTTAGCGAGTTTCATTTTTTTCTTTTATTTTGAAAAACTTATAACATTTCAATAAGTCTGAAATACCATAAAATGCTACGAACTTCAGGTGACTTATTTAAATGTTACTAATTTTTCTTAGTCTCCTTTATGGCGCATGGCTGAATTTTTTAGAATTGAATTCTATAAGTAAAACAGTTTAAATACATTTAGTTGTCACATTCAATAATTATTGAACTTCAGTCATTAAAAGTTAAAAATCTGTATTTTTTCGGGAGTACTGGGTGCACTTTATGTGCTACTAGATATTACATAAATGGCAAATATGTAATTTAAATTTGCAATGTAAACAAATCTGTTATCAATATAGGAAAAAATAATCAAAAATCATTTCGAGCACATCTCAACTCTCAACTAGTGACCATTGACTATCTTTGGCGTGATATTAACTGACGTACGGAATGATAATTTGCAGCTGGTTCATCTTTATAATTTCATAATTCATAATTTTCAGATTTAAAGTCTATCTACTATCTGTAATAATTTGATCGTAAAATAATTATCAAAATATCTTTTCAAATTAATTCCTTCTTTTTGTTGAATTGAAAATTAATCAATTCTGTCCATATTTCTCTATATTCTACAGTATTCAATAATAATGTTTATAAATAATATATGGAAGAAATCATATTTTCAAAAAATGTATGTCTTTTGATAGGTATAAACAATTCGTATTCATTTTCTTAAATGAAACACTGATATGAACCTTAACAAGTACAAATTAGATTTTGGTCTTTCGTCCGATGTAGATAATGATTATCAGGTCATGGAAATTCAGGATATGATCAACATCATCCAAAGGATGATAAAAGACGGTAAGAATACAAATTTTCAAGTTTTATTATTTGCAAATTGAAGTTTGATACTGACTAATAATACAGAATTTGCCGTACAATTATTTCGATCAAGTATAGCTGTCCGCTATAGACGTAATATAGCGCTAGGCCTAGTATTATGGAATTTTCAGTAACACCAGCCGTGAACGGGCCTCGAAAATGACTTCACGGTCGATACTTCGTTTAAAATTTAAAAACGCGAATTGTTCAAGAACGAAATTTCCTCAATTGAATTTTGGCACTTTATTCGCGATGTCACGCTCAAATATAACATCTGAATAAGTTATGAACTTAGTATTCTTTTAAACTACGTGACTTGCATTTGTAATTTTCAAAGTTGCTAGAAGTATTTAAAAAATATATTAATCATATTATATACCCTATTTAAAATACCTTGAGGAAATCCTCTTCTTATTTTTGTACAGGATTTATACATCGAAATCCTCCAGGATTTTCAAATTCCTGGAAGGAAAAAAAATCGACGAGTATTATCAGTTGACTGACTCACGGGTTTCCTCACCCAATTTAAAAATTCTCGAGGATGAACATGTTTTTTATTTACACAATGTTTTTATTTACCTAAGTACGGCCCTGAAGCATGCAACATGCTTTCGATCACATAAACCGTAAGTGAACAGTACTGGTTTATGAGTACGGGTCAAGACTTGTACATATAAATTATTATAAGCAGGCTAGCTTCTTATCACAGGGGTTCTCAACTGAGGTCGTTTATTTTCTTTACTTATCTTTATTAAGATATGTATTCCTGACTATAAGCACCCCTTCTTATATATTGCATACTTGCAAGAGGCATTACTCTCAAAATATCAATTATACGCCGAAGAGTTGACAACACGACCGATGCATAGTGCACGTTGACTTCAAGTGTCTTTATTAATATACACCTGGCTTCACGGGTTGCTAGCCCCTCAAACCATTA
>JAAAKG020197589.1:0-23913 GCA_010014905.2 Druon quercuslanigerum | reverse complement strand
ACACTACTCCCCTCCCTACCGAGTGAGTCACGCCTACCCCGAAAGGGAAACGGCTTAATGGTGCAATAATAATAAAAGATTAGAGAGTATATAGAAAATTCGAAGGTTTTATGGAATTCAGAGAATTTTATTAATTTCAGACTCTTTTGAGAAAATTGAGAGAATTCGTGAAATTTCAGAAATTTAGAATATTCAAGAATTTCAGGTAAGTCAAGGCGTTTAGAGAATATTATTTAGAGAATATATTCCGAATATTCAAGGATTAAAAGATTTGAGAGAATATAGGAAATACGAAGGTTTTATGGAATTCAGAGAATTCAGAGAAATTTATTAATTTTAGACTTTGGAAACTTTAGAGAATTTGTGAAATTTTAGAAATTTTGAATTTTCAAAAATTTCAGAGAGCTCAAGGAATTTAGTGAATTCAGAATATTCAAGAATTTCAGGTAAGTAAGTAAGTAAGTAAGTAATTTAAAATGTTTAAAGAATTAAAAGGTTTTAGAGAATACAGGGAATTCGAAGGTTTAAAGGAATTCAGAGAATTAATATTAATGATATTTAGATAATTTCAAGATTTCAAGAAATTAAGAGAATTTGTGGGATTTCAAAGTATTTAGGAAATTTAGAGAATTAAAAGGATTTCAGGAATTCCAAATATTCAATGATTCAGATAAATCAGGGAATTCAGAGGTTTTGAAGGATTAATAAAATTCTGAGTATATAAAGAATTCAGAGAATTGGTGGGATTTCAGAGTATTTAGGGAATTAAGGGAATTTATGAAGTTCCAGATATTTAGAGAACTCGAAGAATTTAGAGAATTACGAACATTCAAGAATTCAGGTAAGTCAAGAAATTCAGAGCTTTTCAGGCTTTTGAAATATTTAAAGGATTACAAGATTTCAGAGAATACAGAAAATTCGAAGGATTTATGGAATTCAGAGAGTTTTATTAATTTCAGATTATTTTAAAAAATTTAGAGAATTCGTGAAATTTCAAATTTTTAAGAATTTCAGAGAACTCAAGGAATTTAGAGAATTCAGAATATTTAAGAATTTCAGGTAAGTAAGTAAGTAACTAATTTAAAATGTCTAAAGAATTAAAAGGTTTTAGAGAATACAGGAAATTCCAAGGTTTTGAGGAATGCAGAGAATTAATATTAATAATATTTAGAAAATGTAAGGATTTCAGGAAATTCATAGAACTTTTGGGATTTCAAAGTATTTAGGGAATTTAGAGAATTAAAAGGATTTCAGGAATTCTGAATATTGAAGGAGTCAGGTAAATCAAGGAATTCAGAGGTTTTGAAGAATTAATAGATTAATAAATATATAACGAATTAAGAGAATTGTCGGGATTTCAGAATATTTAGGGAATTTAGAGAATTTGTGAAATTCCAGGTATTTAGAGAACTCAAGGAATTCAGAGAATTCCGAATATTCGAGAAATCAGGTAAGTTAAGGTATTCAGGGAATTCCAAATATTCGAGAATTCAGGTAAGTCAAGGAATTCAGAGCTTTTCAGGAATCTGAAATATTTAAAGAATTAAAAGGTTTTAGAGAATACAGGGAATTTGAAGGTTTTAAGGAATGCAGAGAATTAATATTAATAATATTTAGAAAATGTAAGGTTTTCAGGAAATTATGAGAATTTTTGGGATTTTAAAGTATTTAGGGAATTTAGAATATTAAAAGGAATTCAGGAATTCCTAATATTCAAGGATTCAGGTAAATCAAGGGATTCAGAGATTCAAAGAATTAATAGAATTCTAAATATATAAAGACTTCAGAGAATTGGCGGGATTTCAGAATATTTAGGGAATTTAGAGTATTTGTGAAATTCCAGGTATTTAGAGAACTCAAGGAATTCAGAGAATTCCGAATATTCGAGAATTCAGGTACGTTAAGGTATTCAGAGAATTCCAAATATTCGTGATTTCAGGTAAGTCAAGGAATTCAGAGCTTTTCAGGAATCTGAAATATTTAGAGAATTAAAAGGTTTTAGAGAATACAGGAAATGCCAAGGTTTTGAGGAATTCAAGGAATTCAGAGAATTCCGAATATTCAAGAATTCAAGTAAGTCGAGGAATTCAAAACTTTTCATGAAATATTCAAAGAATTAAAAGGTTTTAGAGAATACAGGGAATTCGAGGGTTTTAAGGATTTCAGAGAAATAATATTAATAATATTTAGAAAAATGTAAGGATGTCTGGAAATTGAGAGAATTTTTGGGATTTCAAAGTATTTAGGGAGTTTAGAGAATTAAAAGGATTTCAGGAATTCCGAATATTCAAGGATTCAGGTAAATCAAGGGATTTAAAGGTTTAAAGAATTAAGAGAATTATACATATATAAAGATATTAAGTTAAAAAAAAATTCAATGAACTGCTAAAGTGAGGTCGGTAATCTAGGTATTTAAGTGTGTCACATGCATTTAAAGATTAAAAATTTTCTTTCTAATTCTTCAGAAATCAAAATGTTTAGCAAATTGTTTGGAATATTTTACGAATTTAAATTATCTTTAAAATTGGTTCAAAACTTCTCATTTTATTTTTAAATGATTCGAATTTTTTTCTACAACTTTCAATAAATTCTGCAGATTCAAAAAATTGCCTTAAAAACTTCCAGAATATTTTTTTAAAATTTTTGAAATATTTTTCAATCTTTTTAAATTAAAAAAAGAATAATCTTATTAATTTAGAGAACATCAAATCCTGTCAAAAATAATTTAGTTTCTTCAAATGTATTTGAATTTTTTGAATATATTTAGACTGCGTTCTGATGAGGCTAAAAACGATTTTGTTTTTAATCATATAGTTCCCTATTTTCTTTATTTGATAAAAAGTTAATTTTTTAGTTTGCTTATATTTTTACAAACCTTTTTGCGGATAGTAGTAAAGATAGAGGGTTATGGCGTCACTTATCACCCGGGCAAGTTTCTATTCTATGGTTAGTTACCGACAGCAGGTAATTATTATCAGTCGGTAATTCAAATCCCTGTTGTGGTATATCAGGTACCTACCATACTAACGTTGAACACCTTAGAGTCTGCATCAACTTTTTTCTTAACTTCTCCAAACAAATCCATAAAATATTTGTCCATTCTACCATCTCAAAATCCTTTATAACTCTTTTCCTTCTTTCTCTCTTTCTCAATCTTTCTCTCTCGCTCCCCTCCCCCCCTCTCTCTCTCTCTCTATTTACAAAATTCTATACATTTTCTTCCGTCCTTGTCTTCTTCGCCTCTTCCTCAAACCTTTTATTTTTCTCCTCTTCTTTTTTCTCTTATATTCTTCTCGACTACTTTTTCATTTTCTTAATTACTTTCTGAGCTTCTTCTTTTTCTCTTTACATTCCTCATCCCATCCACTTCTATTCCTTCCTTCACTAACTACGTTTTTGCTGTTGCACTCTAATCATGTCGTTATTTCTCCTATCATTAATTTTATTTCCTTGTCTACACTTTCCTCTCTTCTACTTTCTTTTATCAATATTGTTATTAATTTTTTCTCTTTCTAATTTCACTGCTATGGGAAAGTGATCAGAATCTATACAATCCCATACCTCTACTTTCTTGATCTTCTCTCTTACCTGATTGTCCACTATTACATAATCAATTACAGTTTCCTTTTCTTATCCCCTTCTATATTTCCGAGTAAGATCAACTATCCCAAGCCCTCAATGCTCTTTAACAATCTCTTTCCTTCCCCTTTTCCTTCCTCCCCTATCTCCTGTTCTCGCATTAAGATCTACCCCTATTATAAGCCTAATATTTTCTTTATTTTCTTCCATCAGTTCTTTCACCTCCTCTGATTTCCCCTGCACATCACACTTCGTATAAACCCTCTCTATCTTGAACTTCTCTCTTCCCATATTTACTTCTTCTACTATTAATCCTTATTTTGTCCTCCTGTCTCTATCTTATCCTTGCCTGTTATACATTCGTTCCTTACTAGCATTACCATTCCTCCCATTGCTCTGCCTTTTTTCATCTATCCATGCCTCCATTATTACTACTACAACCCATGCACAAAATGTCTCGTAAATTCCATATCCTTTCTCTCCAATCCAGCTATATTTCAGTAACATATCCTCCATTCTTCTCCACTTTCGTTTTTCGTTTCTTTTTGTTTCTTATTATTTCTTAGTTTCCCATATCCTGTTTTTTCTCTTCCAGTTTCTTGGCACTTCATTTCTCACTAAATCATCTCTTTCATCTTCCCAATCTCATCATACACCTTCTATCACTTACTTGTCTCCTCTTCCAATTTTGCCTTAACTTATACTGCATATTACGTTTTGCGCATGTTGAATTCTCCTCTATTCTCTCAGAGGTTTCACATAGAATCCTCTTCTTTGTCATAACTATCTTCTTATCTCCCAATTTCCTTAGTTTTTTTTTAGTTTTTTTCTCTTCAAGTTTCTTGGCATCTCATTTCTTACTAACTCATCTCTTTCTTCTTCCCACTCTCACCATACACCTTCCATCGTTTACTTGTCCCTTCTTCCAATTTTGCCTTAACTTATATGGCACATTACTTTCTGCCCATGTCAAATACTCCTCTATTCTTTACTTGTCTCCTCTTCCAGTTTCTTGGCACTTAATGTCTCACTAACTCATCTCTTTCTTCCTCCCTCTCTCACCATACACCTTCTATCCTTTACTTGTCCCCTCTTCCAATTTTGCCTTAACTTATATTCCATATTACTTTCTGCCCATGTCAAATACTCCTCTATTCTCTCAGAGGTTTCATAAATAATCCTCTTTTTTATCATAACTTTCTTCTTATGTTCCCATTTCCTTAGTATATATCCTGATTTTTCTCTTCCAGTTGCTTGGCTCCTCATTACTTACTAGCTCATCTCTTTCTTCTTCCCAATCTCATCATACACCTTCTATCACTTACTTCTCTCCTCTTCCAATTTTGCCTTAACTTATACTGCATATTACTTTTTGCGCATGTTGAATTCTCCTCTATTCTCTCAGAGGTTTCATATAGAATCCTCTTCTTTGTCATAACTTTCTTCTTATCTCCCCAGTTCCTTAGTATATATCCTGTTTTTTTCTCTTCAAGTTTCTTGGCACCTCATTTCTCACTAACTCATCTCTTTCATCTTCCCAATCTCATCATACACCTTCTATCCTTTACTTGTCTCCTCTTCCAATTTCTTGGCACCTCATTTCTCACTAACTCATCTCGTTCATCTTCCCAATCTCATCATACACCTTCTATCCTTTACTTGTCTCCTCTTTCAATTTTGACTTAACTTATACTGTATATTACTTTCGACATATGTCAAATCCTCCTCTATTCTCTCAGAGGTTTCATATAGAATCCTCTACTTTGTCATAACTTTCTTCTAATCTCCCCAGTTCCTTAGTATATATCCTGTTTTTTTCTCTTCCAGTTTCTTAGCACTTCATTTCTTACTTACTCATCTCTTTCTTCCTCCCACTCTCACCATACACCTTCTATCCCCTACTTGTCTCCTCTTCCAATTTCGCCTTAACTTATACTGCATATTACTTTCTGCACATGTAAAATTCTCCTCTATTCTCTCAGAGGTTTCATATCGAATTTTCTTCTTTGTCATAACTTTCTTCTTATGTTACCATTTCCTTAGTCACATTAGTACCATTTTTTCTGCTCTTTGCCTTTCCTCTCCTACACTTCGCACTTCCTCTATCTCTACTTTAGCATCTATCCTTCGACTTTCCATTTCTTTATTTTCACTCTCCCTATCACCAAACCCACGATTTGATTTTTTTATCTTTCCTATGCTACTTTTCGACTGCACTACCTTCTTATTATGATCATCCTGATTTTCTAATCTTTCTTCTAAACTGTGCCCTTGTTTCAAATTTTCCCTAACCCTTCTCATTCTCTCACCTCTTTTTTAAGTTTGGCCATTGCTTGTCGGATTTCTTGTTTTATTTCTTTAAAGAAATTGAGGGGAATTCAATAAAAAATCTTGAAAGCTCAAAGTAAATCAACTTTTTTTAAATCCCTTGTAAGCCAATTAAAAATTCCTTGATATCTTGTAAAATACCATAAAATATTAAAAATCCTTCGAAATTGTCTCAGATTATTGAAACCAATTCAAAATTCTTTGAAAACATTGTAAATGTTTTTAAATATTTAAAAATATTGAAAATACCTTTAAATTATTAAAATTACTTTTAAAAAGTTTGGAATCTTCTAAATGTCCTTAAATATTTTAAATTCTTTAAACTGTTTTAAAAAGTTCAGTCTTGATAAAAAAAAGGAATTTTTAATTAAATGAGGAATTTCTCACCAAAATAAATTTTGAACCCAACGTGGTATAGATATATTAACAGTTAGAAAAATTGTTTTTTAAGCATAAAAAACAAAATACACGAATTTTCAACTAAAAGAGATAATTTTAACCAAAAATTAAATTGTTATATTTTCAGTTAAATATTTATTTTTAAACAAAGAAAATTATTTTCAACCAAATAGATGAATTTCTAACTAAAAAAGAAAAAATTTTTAACCAAAAATGAAATAGGTAAAAATTTAGCAAAAAACTTAATTTGGAACCAATTGAAAAAAATTTTCAGGAAAATATTATCGAAATTTTAAACCAAAAAAATAAATTTTTGAACTAAATTGATGGGTCATCAACTATAAAAGTTTTTAACTAAATGGTTAAATTCCAATTAAAAAAATTTTTTTGAATGAAAATGGTGAATCAGCAACGATAAAATTGAATGTTTAACAAAGTATATAGTTCTACTTTTATTTAAACTGAGTAGTTAAATTTTCAAAGAAAAATGAATTACATTGCTAATTAAAAAAATTAATTCTCTCTAAAAAATATCAAACTTTAACAAAAGTTACATTTTCAACCGGAGATGAATATCCAAATAAAATGATAAATTAAAAAAAAAATGTTTTTTCACAATAGAGATCAAACTATAGGATGATGTTTAAACTAGATGATTATTTTTCTAAAATCTAAATTTCCAACAAGCTAGTTTAACTTTTAAACAAGTAGTTGAATCTTAAATTAAAAAAGATAGATTTTTAAACCGAGAAGACCAATTTCCAAAGAAGGAAGATTTTTCTTTAAAAAAATGATCAAAAATATGGAATTTTCATGCTAAAATGTCGAATTTTCAACAAAACAGTTGAATTTTTAGGAAATAAATTTGCAACCCAAAAACATGTATTTTCAGCAGAACAGTCCAATTTTATAACAAAAAAATTGACTTTTCGTTTTCAACCATATTTTTGAACTTTCAACAAAACAATCTAGTTTAAGGATTACTGAAAAATGCTCAAAAATGAAAATTCTGATACTTTAAAATTCCCGAATTTAAAAATTCATAAATAATAAAAATCCCGAATATTAATATTTTCATTAATAAAATTCCCGATGCTGTAAAATTCCCGAGGAATAGAAATTTTTGATTATAATATTCGTGAATAATATAATTCCTCAGTTGGAAATTTTTTGAATTGTAAAATTCCCGAATAATAAAATTCCCCAATAAATAATGAAAATTTTCGACTAATAGAATTTTCGAATAATAAAATTTCTCAATTGGAAAATTCCCAAATAATAAAATTCCGGTGGACGGCAGAAAAATCCTGAAAAATAAAATTCTCGACATTTCAAAATTCCCGCAAAATAGAATTCCTGAATGATAAAATTCTCTAAAAACGAAATTTCCTAATTGGAAAATTTCTGAATTATAAAATTCCCACACAAAATGTCTAAGCTAACCTTGCCTTCCTCGCTTCACATCGCCTCGCACGCATGTCGCTACTTTCTTGCCTCGCACGCATGACGCTATTTTCTCGCTTTGCCTCGCCTTGACAGCCTCTGCCTCCGCAGCTAATTCTTAATCCCCATATACTATTCACAATATGTACAATCTTCTTAATCTACTTCCTCTCCTAAATACAGTCCTTACTTCTCCATTCCTTGGCATAATCCACATATAGTTCCCATTAAACCTTGACTCTCTTATTCTCTCCTCCCCTGGTTCCTTCTCTCTCTCCATGCTATTCCTTTTAACCAACTCATACACCTTCCTTCCTTCCTCATGCCATTCTCACTTCATCCATTTGCACGCCATTCATTCTAAAATACCTTTCCCTTTCCACCTCAATCCTCCCACCCTTACGTCTGTTCTCCTTCTCCCACCAGAATTGAGCTCCCCCCTCTTCTAAAAATTTCTCCTCATATTTATATGCTCGGCTCCCCGTTATAAGCCCTAAACTCGTTCCTCCTGTCTCCCTCCTGACAATATAGTTCGGCGTATTCCTTGCTAACTCCAGTGTCCACTTTACATACCTCTCCTGCATGCTATTTACCTCTTCACTTATCTTTCACCCCCACATCTCCACTCCGTAAAATAAGACACTCATCACTAGAAAATCAAACAAGTTCATTCTCCATACAAAATCACCTGCAAACAACCGCTTTCCCAGCCCCCACACTTGCCTCATCACTACATTTGCCCTTCTTACTCTCTCTTTTATATGACCATCCACTCCACCATTCCTCCGAAACAGGAAGCCCAGGTACACAAACTCTTTCACCTCCTGTACCGCTTTGCCTTTCCACTTCCACTCCCCTTCCTTGTCTCTCTCCTCTCCTTTTCTGAACACCATAACCTTCGACTTATCTGTATTTAACTCTCACCTATTTTTGTCCAAGTATCTTCTCAACCCTTTTATCATCTCCTTTAAAGCCTCTGCGCTTTTTGTTAGCAGCACTATGTCATCTACATATGCGAGTGACCATATCCTTACCCCCCCTCCTACCCTAACTCCTCCTACCACTCCGGCCGCTAGCTTACTTTCCACATCTGCGGTTTAAACTGCAAACAGCGTTGGGCTAAGAGGTCACCCCTGCCTCAACCCCTTATCCATCCAGAAACCTTCAGAGATTCCCTCCGCTCCTCTCGCCCTATGTTTCGTCTCCTCATATACCTCCCTCACCTTCTCGATCAGGCCTCTCTCAACACTCCTCTCTTCCATTGCCTTCCACAACCTCCTCCTATCCACCGAAGGAAACGCGCCTTTTAGATCTACAAAAAATGCGTACACTTTGGCACCCTTTTTGACTAGTTCTCTATCCACCACGTGCTGCAAAACGTAAATATTGTCAATGGTACTCCTTCCCTCCCTAAAGCCCGCCTGCGTCTCCGGCAGTATGCCTTTCCCCTCAACATCCTTCCGCAGCCTATCTGCCAGCATCATCGCGTATATTTTGTACGCCGTATTCATTATCGTAATTCCTCTATAATTTTCCTGCCTCTCCCTATCCCTTTATTTATATAGTGGTAAGAACACTCCCTCCCTCCGCGCTCTTGAGAATTCCTCCCCCCGCCATACTTTTCTCACTACCTCCTTCAGCCTCTTCCTTACCTCTTGTGTGCCAAACAGCCATGCTTTGTTTTCTACCCCGTCCAGCCCAGCTGCCTTAGACCTTTAAAACTTCCTTATCTGCCTATCTATCTCCTCGTCATTCAGCTCCTCTCCAACTACCTTCCTTGTTCTTCTAATCCTAATCAGAGATTTTATAATGTAGGAATTTTCCCACGAGGGAATATAATTAATAGGGAATTTTCTAATTTAGGAATTTTCCAATTGGGGAATTTTATTTAACGGGAATTTCTTATTCCAGAAATTTTCTATCAGGGAATGTCGATATTCGGGAATTTTGTTATTTGCGAATTTTATTATTCGTGAATTTTTTAGTCCCGGAAATTTTATTATTCGGTAGATAAATTGTTAGAAAATTTTATTATCCAAGAATTTTGTTATTCGAAAATTTTATTATGTATAGGGTATTTTTATTTTTTGGAAAATTTACAGTGTCGAGAATTTTATTTCTCGGGGTTCATCAAACGTCCCTTGGAATTTTCTTATTTAGGAATTTTTCAATTGGAGAATTTTATTAAACGGGAGTTTTATAATTTAGAAAAGTTCCGATTGGGAAATTTAACATTCAGGAATTTTCCAATCAGGGAATTTCATTAATCGGGAATTTTATAATTCAGAAATTTTCCAATCAGGAAATTTTCCAATTTAGGAATTTTATTTTTTAGGATTTTGCATTCATCCCCGGGAATTCTATTATTCGGTAGATTGATTATTAAAAAATTTTATTATTTGGGAATTCTATTATACGGAAATTTTATTAGTCAATAATCATGTTATTCGAAAATTGTATTATGTGTTGGGAATTTTTATTTTTTGGGAAATTTACAGTGTCTTGAATTTTATTTTTCGGGATTCTTTAGTCGTCCCTCGGAATTTTATTATTTTGGAATTTTCACATTGGGAAATTGACTAAATCGGGAATATTAGAATGCAGAAATTTTCAAATGTGGGATTGTATTATTCAGGAATTTTATAATTCATGAATTTTCCAATTAGGGAATTTTATTATTCGGAAATTTTATAATTCAGGAATTTTCCAATTGAGGAATTTTATTAATCAGGAATTTTATAATTTCGGAGTTTTCCAATTGGGGAATTTTATTGAAAGGGAATTTTTTAATTCAGAAAGTTGAATTTTGAACAAAATAATATAATTGTATGTTCATTAAAATTTTTTTAATGCAAATTGAAATCTTCCTTTCTTTGTAAATAAGAATAAGATTTCGAAAAAATTGAGATCCACACAACAAGAGTTCGGAAATTTCCAATTAGGGAATGTTATTCGTGAATTTTATAATTTCAAAAATTTTCCAAATGGGAAATTTCATTATTCGGAAATTTTATTGCTCAAGAATTTTGTTATTCGGAAATTTTATAATGTATAGATTTTTATTTTTCGGGAAATGTACAGTGTCGAGAATTTTATATTTCAAGGTTCTTCAAGCGTCCCACTATTTGGTAAACGTGAATTTTTTTGCAACAATAAAATATCTCGACGTAGTGTGGGCCGATTGGAATGAAATTTGATGGAGAGTGAAGCTTAATAGTTGTAGAATTCAGAAAAAGTAAGAATCAGTGTTGGAAATAATTTTCCTGTTTAGCAAATTATTATTATTATTATTATTATTATTATTTAACAGGATTTATTTCTATTTATCTATATTTTTTTCTTTAACTCGTTCTTTTTTTTCAATTTAAGTTAGAAAGATAAGGTGAGCATATAATTTGAAATATTCTTATCTGCTCTTTTAAATGTGCTATTTATTTTTTGATAAAAATTGTTATGTTCATTTTTACAAATTACGCTTGCACTAAGCGTTTGTCGCAAAAATGCTTATGATATATAATATCTAAAATTAAAAGATCTGCCAGAAAAATAGGTTACCTGGCACGAATATGATTATTTTCTCGAAAAATCCGTGAAAATCACCAATTTTGACCAAAATTGGGCCATAAATAAAAATGGGTCCACATTTGGGCCTTTTCATTAGTGCATATTTAAAAATATTTTTGTTTACTCTATTATGTAGGAATAATAGTTTAAAATTTTTTTGAACATTGAACTAAGTATTGCCATAAAAGTTTTCAGTTTTCACCAATTTTCCCGAACAGGAAAATTATTTCCAACAGTGATACTTATTTTTTCTGAATTCTACAACTATTAAGCTTCAGATTCCATCAAATTTCATCCAAATCGGCCCATTCTACGTCGAGATATTTTATTGTTGCAAAAAAATTCACGTTTACTAAATAGTGCGTCCCTTGGAATTTTATTATTCAGGAATTATCCATTCGAGAAATTTTATTACGCGGGAATTTTATAATTTAGGAAATTTCAAATTGGGGAATTTTATTAATCGGAAATTTTATAATTAGGGAATTTTCCAATTGAGAAAATATATTAGTCGTGAATTTTCCAATTGGGGACTTTTATTATTCGAAAATTTTATAATTCAGGAATTTTCCAATTGGGGCATTTTATTAATCAGAAATTTTATAATTAAGGAATTTTCCAATTAAGGAATTTTATCGTTCGGTAATTTTATAACTTGGGAATTTTCCAATTGGGGAATTTTATTAATTGGGAAGTTTCCAATTAAGGAGTTTTATTAGTCGGTAATTTTACAACTTGGGAATTTTACAATTGAGGAATTTTATTAATCGGTAATTTTATAATTAAGAAATTTTACAGTTGGCGCATTTTCCAAATAAGGAATTATATCAGTCGGTAATTTTATAACTTGGAAATTTTCCAATCAGGGAATTTTATTAATCGGGAGTTTTATAATTCAGAAATTTTTCAATATGGGAATTTTATTATGTATTAGAAAATTTTTTTATTCGGGGATTTTTCAGTATCGAGAATTTGATTTTTCTGGACTCTTCAATCGTCCCCGGGAATTTTATTATTCTGGAATTTTTCAATTGGGGACTTTCATTAATCGGGAATTTTATAATTCAGAAATTTTCCAGTTGGGGAATTTTCCAATTAAGGAATTTTATCAGTCGGTAATTTTATAACTTGGGAATTTTCCAATTGGGAAATTTTATTTATCGGTAATTTTATAATTCAGAAGTTTTCCAGTTGGGGAATTTTCCAATTAAGTAGTTCTATAACTTGGGAATTTTCCAATTGGGGAATTTTATTAATCGTTAATTCTATAATTCAGAAATTTTCCAGTTGAAGATTTTTCAAAATAAGGAATTTTATCAGTTGGTAATTTTATAACTTGGAAATTTTCCAATTGGGGATTTTTATTCATCGGTAATTTTATAATTCAGAAATTTTCCAGTTGGGTAATTTTCCAATTAAGGAATTTTATCAGTGGGTAATTTTATAATTCAGGAATTTTCCAATACGGGAATTTTATTATGTATTGGGAAATTTTTTTATTCAGGGATTTTTCAGTGCCGAGAATTTTATTTTTGTGGATTTTCAGTTGTTTCCGGGAGTTTTATTATTCGGGAATTTTCCAATTGGGGACTTTCATAAATCGGGAATTTTGTAATTCAGAAATTTTCCAATACGGGTATTTTAATATGTATTGGTAAATTTTTTTATTCTGGGATTTTTCAGTGTCGAGAATTTTATTTCTCTGGATTTTTTAATCGTCCACGTGAGTTTTATTATTCGGGAATTTTCCAATTAGGGAATTTCATTCATCGGGAATTTTATCATTCAGAAATTTCGCAGTTGGGGATTTTTTGAATTTTCCAATTCAGGAATTTTCCAATACAGGAATTTTATTATGTATTGGGAAATATTTTTATTTGGGGATTTTTCAGTGTCGAGAAATTTATTTTTCTGGATTTTTCTGTCGTCCCCAGGAATTTTATTTTTCGGGAATTTTCCAATTGGGGACTTTCATTAATTGGGAATTATATAATTCACACATTTTCCAATTAAGGAATTTTATCAGTCGATAATTTTATAAGTTGGGAATTTTCCAATTGGGAAATTTTATAATTCAGGAATTTTCCAATGCGGGAATTTTATTATGTATTGGTACATTTTTTATTCGGGGATTTTTCAGTGTCGAGAATTTTATTCTTCTGGATTTTCCAGACGCCCCCAGGAATTTTATTATTTGGGAATTTTCCAATTGGGGACTTTCAGTAATCGGGAATTTTATAATTCAGAAACTTTCCAATCAGGGAATTTTCGAATTAATGAATTTTGTTAGTCGGTAATTTTATAATTTAGGAATTTTCAATTGGGGAATTCTATTAATCGGGAATTTTATAATTCAGAAATTTTCTAATTAAGGAATTTTATCAGTCGGTAATTTTATAACTTGAGAATTTTCCAATTGGGAAATTTTATTAATCGGAAATTTTATAATTCAGAAATTTTCCAATACGGGAATTTTATTATGTATTGGGAAATTATTTTATTCGTGGATTTTTCAGTGTCGAGAATTTTATTTTTGTTGAATTTTCAGTTGTTCCCGGGAATTTTATTATTCGTGATTTTTCCAATTGGGGATTTTCATTAATCGGGAATTTTATAATTCAAAAACTTTCCAATTAGGGAATTTTCGAATTAATGAATTTTGTTAGTCGGTAATTTTATAATTTAGAAATTTTTCAATTGGGGAATTCTATTAATCGGGAATTTTATAATTCAGAAATTTTCTAATTAAGGAATTTTATCAGTCGGTAATTTTATAACTTGGGAATTTTCCAATTGGGAAATTTTATAATTCAGGAATTTTCCAATGCGGGAATTTTATTATGTATTGGTACATTTTTTATTCGGGGATTTTTCAGTGTCGAGAATTTTATTTTTCTGGATTTTCCAGACGCCCCCAGGAATTTTATTATTCGGGAATTTTCCAATTGGGGGCTTCCATTAATCGGGAATTTTATAATTCAGAAATTTTCTAGTCGGGGAATTTTCCAATTAAGAAATTTTATCAGTAGATAATTTTATAAAGTGGAAATTTTACAATTGGGGAATTTTATTAATCGGGCATTATATAATTCAAGAATTTTCCAATTGGGAAATTATTAGTTGAGATCCATTCCAATTTAAAAAAAAAAATTAAAGTCTTCCTTTCATTTTAAACACTATTAAACTTGTCGTCCCCGCGCAATTTATTATTCGGGAATTTTCCAATTGGGCACTTTCATTAATCGGGCAATTTAAAATTCAGAAATTTTCCAGTTAGGGAATTTTCCAATTAAGGAATTTTATCAGTCGGTAATTTTATAACTTGGGAATTTTCCAATTCGGGATTTTATTATTCGGGAATTTTATAATTCAGAAATTTTTCAATACGGGAATTTTATTATTTTTTGGAAAATTTTTTTATTCGGGGATTTTTCAGTGCCGAGAATTTTATTTTTGTGGATTTTTCGGTCGTTCCCGGGAATTTTATTACTCGGGAATTTTCCAATTGAGGACTTCCATTAATCGGGAATTTTATAATTCAGAAATTTTCTAGTCGGGGAATTTTCTAATTAAGAAATTTTATCAGTCGATAGTTTTATAAAGTGGGAATTTTCTAATTGGGGAATTTTATTAATCGGGAATTTTATAATTTAGAAATTTTGCAGTTGGGGAATTTTCCAATTAAGGAATTTTATCAGTCGGTAATTTTATAACTTGGGAATTTTCCAATTGGGGACTTTCATTAATCGGGAATTTCCTAATTCAGGAATTTTCCATTAGTTGAGATCCATTCCAATTTTCTTAGAAAAATTAAAGTCTTTCTTTCCTTTTAAACACTATTAAACTTGTCAACAAAATTTAGATCCGCGCAATAAAAATCGCGAATCTTGGTTCTTGCATCAGAAAATCAGGACATGCCCTGATAAATTAGGACGTGTAGCTATCCTATCATCACTGCAGACAATAATCCTACTGTTCCCACTGTTTCAATAAAAAAAAACCGACATCTGCAGGCGATTTTTCTGAGATTGCAAAAAAATAATGTAATTCAAGTGTCGGAAGGTTTCGTATTTCCCGTAGAAATAGCAGAAATCACGGAGCTTCATTCATGCACCTATCAGTCGCTTCACGACCGTCCTGCCGGACAGACGGCCGTAGACAGTGTCTCCCGCCGGTACTTTCGACACTTTCAACCAAGTAGTCTTCCTTGAATGAAAAGTGGTTCCAGATTACACACCACGTGAAAAAAAACTCTTCTGAAATCGATTCAAGCTCAGGGACAAGGTTTCGGTGATTTTCAAGGTCAACCCCACGTGACAACCACCTTACGACAGCTTACGTGGTCAAAGAAATTCTTAAAAAGTCTTTCCCGTCCAAAATCTCTCATTCGCCTCTAATCCTTCGTGGACACACTTTCCGAATCTCGCTCATTCGGAATTGAACCGGAAGTGATTGTAAACAGATTTTATCCAGTGTTGTAAAATTGTGTTTATCGGCGATAAGAGCTCAAGGAACTCACGATTCGTATTCGCTTCGATATTTTTTGTTGAAATTTATCAAACTTAAGAACTTTTGTGATACTTATTATTATTCAGTTTGTTCATAGAGATTGAAGTTAATTTGGTGGTTTATAGGAATTTACAAAAGTAAATAAAACCAGTGATAAATTCCTGAAGTCAGTTATAAATTACTTGCGAAGTTAAAGAAAAATGTAAATTGTGAAAATGATTTACTGTAATTAAATTTTAAGTAGGTGAGAAGTAGTAGCCTGCTGTGAAAATGTCAAGGCTATAAAATTTGTCAAATGAGAAAAGATTCTCTTATCTATTTGACAAGACTGGGATGCAGCTTGAAATCAATTCTCCAAATGCTGACACGACTGAATTCTAAATAGGAAATTATCACAACTATTTTCCAATTGAGTCGACTTTAGTCTGAAAAATTTCACATTTTTCCTCATGAGGAGTTTTAGTGATTGTGAAAAATGCAAAAACAAGTCGAGTTGGTGGAAAAGCTCGCAAAGTGCAGTTAAAGTGCCCGTAGAAATTACGTAAGGGTGATAATAAAAAAAGTGATTCGTTAATCGAGCTGTGATAAATCGGGAAAGAAACAACTTTTTGTGAAACATTTATTGTGCTAAGTTGCAATTTTTTTTAGTGAAAATGTCGTCGGCTGAGGAAAGAGAAGACAATAACAATGCCTGGGGATACCAGAATACTTTGGTGAGTTTTTCTGATAGTTTTTTATTTATTTTTTTATCAACAAATTTGCAGTGTCAGGATTGGCGCAATGCGGAATTTTTTGTGTTGATAGGGTTAATTTTGAAATTATTTGGTGAGGCTGAAAAAAATGAAAAAATGTTTTCAGGATTGTGGGCTACACGATTATTATTTTTAGACTCTGTAGCCAAGTCACAAGTAGAGTGATTGTGAATATTGTTTGAGAAACACGTGCGAACTCGAGCAATGTTTCAAACTTCCCGCCAAGCGTGAATCAGCTGTTTTTGACAGGCGGACTGAAAATTATCTGAAATTTAAGATTTATGAAATATTTCATGAATTTTTGAAAATTGGGTATTTTAGGTTGAGTGGGGGAAATCACAGTTATTGCATCGGGCTAAAATTTATTTTTTTAATAACTTGGAAACGGAGGATTTTTCACGATAACTAAAATAGATGAATTTTTATACAAGAAGAATAAAAGTTTACCAGAAACGATGCATTTTCAACCACACAGTTCAGTTTTCAAATAAAGAAGGCAAATTTTTGACAAAATTGTTAAATTTAAAAAAAAAATAATCAATTTTTAAGTAAAAAAAAAGTTTCAACCAAAAATGAAATAGTTAATTTTTCTGATGAAAAATTGAATTAAAAAATAGTTCAATTTTTTCACGAAAGAAATGAATCTTCGAATAAAAAGAGAAATTTTTGACTAAAAATGAAAAAGTTAAATTTTCAGTTAAAAAATTTTTTTTCAAGAAAAAATTGAATTCACAACCACAAATATGCATTTACAAACAAAAAAATTATATTTTACTAAAAAATACAAATTTTAATTTTTATTTATTTATTTATTTTATTTTTTTATTTTCTACCAAAAAGTCGTATTTTTAACTAACAAACAAACAACATTTTTAACTAAAAATTTCAGTGTATACTTAAATTTTTAGTTTAAAAAGCTAACTTTTAAACAACAAAAACACAAAACAAATTTTCATCAAAATAGTTCAATTTTTAAACAACACGAATTTAAAAATTTTATATATTGTATATTGATATTTCATTTATTATTTATATTTTTATTTTATATTTTATGTATTTATATATTTTTAGTTGAAAATTCAAAATAAACGACTTTTAAATTAAAATTTATAAATTTTCAAGCAAATGTAACACGTATTTAAAAATTCTATATATTTTATTTATTATTTATATTTTATATATTTCTATATTTTTAGTAGAAAATTCAACTTTTTAGTAGAAAAATAATCTTCTTGCTCAAAGATTATCATTTTGGTTCAAAATTCAATTTTTTAATCTATAATTTAAATTTGTCTTTTTTTGTTAAAAATTAGTTTTTGAACTGAAAAATTAAGTATATCATTTCCAGTCCGCTTTTTTTTTGTTTAAATATTAAAAACCTTAATTTAAATATTCTATTGAAAATTTATTGAAAAAAAATTTTTTAACTGAAAATTTAACTTTTCCATTTTTAGTTAAAAATGTATCTTTTTAGTTGAAAATTCTTTTCTTCCGTGAAAAAATTGAACTATTTTTTAATTCGATTTTTTATCAGAAAAATTAGCTATTTCATTTTTGGTTGAAACTTTTTTTTTTTACTTGAAAATTCATTTTTTGTTGAAAATTTAACAAATTTATCAAAAACTTGTTACAAGATTCCATTTTTTATTGCGAATTGAACTATATTATTAAAAATTTAAATTTTTAAATTTTTAAATGTCACAATTCCATTTTTGTTTTAAAATTTATTTATTTTTTTACTTGAAAATTGAACAATTTTGTTAAAAATTAATTTTTTTTAGTAGAAAATTTACCTTTTTTAGTTAGAACTTCAACTATTTTTTTGGAAATTTATTTATTTTATTGAAAATTTGTCTTTCTAGTAAAAACTTAATATTCTTGTTTGAAAACCCATCGTTTTGCTTAAAATTTAACCATTTTTTTTTTTGGTTCAAAATTGAACTTTACTTTTTTTTTAGTTGACAATATTTTTTTATTTTCACGAATAATAAAATTCGCGATAGAACATTTTCGAATTATAAAATTTCGAAAACTGCACCATCTTAAATTTAAAAAATTAAAATTATTTTATTGTTATTATTTATTTATTAAAAATACAGTAATCAAATATTTTTGTCAAAACTAAATATATATTTTTAATGATTAAAGTGTTCTCAATTATTAATTGAATTTAAAATAACAGTAAGTGAAGAAAAAAATATTTTTGAAGTCATTTTTAAAAATTATAGTTATTTTAAATTTAACCATTTTTAAAAATATAAATAAAAATAAATAAAAGTAAAATAAATAACAATCTTTCCTTTCATAATAACATTTGATTATAGTATTTTTAATGATTAAGTAGAATTTATAAAAAAAGTTAATGGTTTCTAATTCGGTAATTGTATAATTCGGCAGTTTAATATTAACAGGACGACTGCAAAATTCCGAAATGTAAAATTCCGGACAGTGTAAAATTCCCTAATAATAAAATGTATTTTTATTTTTATTTTATTATATTTTATTTTACCGAATTGAAAAATTCACGACAGAAAATTTCCAAATTGTAAAATATCGGAAATTGTCAATTTAGTAAAAATACAATAATGAAATATTTTAATAGAAAAAATTATTTTTAAAGTTTAAAGTTTCTAAAGTTATTATTTGAATTTAAAATGACAATATTTTGAAGAAATATATTCCTGGATTAAAATTTTTTTTTTAATTGTAACTTTTTTTTAAATTTAAATAATAATTTTAGATACATTAAATATTAAAAATAATATTTTTTCTTAAAAATATTGGATTGTGATATTTTTAATTAGTGAATGAAATTTGTGAAATTTTTATTATAAATTATAAATTTCATTTTGTATATAAATTATTATAAATATTATTTATTTTTAATTGTTATCCTTAATATTAAGCAGGGCTGAATTGGATTCTCGATTTTTAAAAAAGTTTTATTAGATTCGGAGAAAATTAAGACAAAAATTTTCTTTTTCCATTGAGGCTCAGGTGTCCTTTAATTCATTTTTTTAAACAATTTTTATAGAATTATTGTTATTTTTCATTTAAAGAATAATTTTAAAAACTCAAAACACTAGAAAAAATTATTTATTACATATTTTTTATTATTGTATTTTTAATAAATGATATTTAAAAAACATTTTTTTAAAAGAAATTTTATTATTTGGCAATTTTTTTAATCTGGAATTTTCCAATTCGGAAATTTTATAATTTGGAAATTTTCTGCCGAGAACCTTATTATTCAGGAATTTTTCAATTCGGAAATTTTATTATTTGTGAATTTTATTATTCGGAAATTTAATTATTAATAAAAAAATAAAAATTTATAGAGTTTATATTATATTGAGTATTTATTAATAATGGCTTTCAATTAAATTCATTTATTTATCATTATTACAAAAATTTTCTATTTCATAGTATCTATCGTCTCTATTCTCTAAAATGATATAAAAGAAGGCCAAGGACAATAATTGATGAAATTTGATATCTCTTTAGAGATAATATTCTTGTATAGAGTATTAGACATTTTCAACTGTTCTATTTTTTTTTAAATACCAATTTTCGACAAAAACTTACACGTAACTTTGATCAAGAATTATACAAAAAATGTAATTTTACTTGAAACTTAAGTATTCTTTTTATGCAAAATACCAATGTACGGTGTGAGACACGAACATAACCTACAATTGTTGGAGACTCTTGAATCTTCGGTGGAATTTTTAAATAATTAAAAATAAAAATTAAAAAAAAAAAAAAAACACTACCTAAAGTTGTTCTTAATTGTAAGTTTATTTTTTGAGTCAAATAATTTTCGTTTAAAATAACCGATTTCTGGTAAAATATGTAAACATAGCCCAAAATTGGAAATATTATGTGAAAAATCTAATGATTTTTACAATGAAAATTACCAATTTTCGGAGAAAAATACTGTTAGTTAGGATAAGCATAACATGACAAAAAATTGTATAAGATTGAAAATATTTATATTAAACCCAATCTTGTTTGTTGGCATAACTTTAAATTGTTAAAAAATTTCAAATCTTCTTTGAAATGTGTATCGATATTTCCGGCCAAATCTTTTTTGAAGTCTTAACATTTTTTTTTTACTAAAAATACCGATTTTTTGTCTAAAAAACGAACCTGAACATAACCTAAAATAGTATAAAAGTCGTAAATATGCTTTGAAATTTTTATCGTATAATTTTTTAACATTAAAAATACCTATTTTTATCCTTGTTCGAACTATAATGTTTTTTGTTTGATAATACGAAATTTCGATTTAAAACAACAACCTAACCCAAAAAAGTTTAAAAAATCCAAAAGTTTAAATCCTAATGCTTTTTTTTAAAGTTTAAATTGCCGATAAAAAACACCAGCGTAACCGAAAAACCTAAATTGTTAAAAAAAATTTAATCTTTGAGATCTAATAATTTTTTATTAAAAATACTCAGTTCTGCGGAAAGCGCTAACGTAACCTAAAATTGTTAGGAATTGGGAAACTTGATGATGCTTATTTTTAGAAAATGCTAATTATTTCTATTAAAAAAGCAAACAAAACCTACAATTTTTAGAAAATGTAAGTCTTCTAGGATTGTTGAATTTTTTAAATTGTTACAACATTAAAAAAAGTTTGTCTAATAAACAGATTTAATAAACAATTGAATATCTTATACACTTTGCGCTCTAAAGACTTCGTTCATTCCAAAAAAGTTGTCGAAAATAAATAATATGCACTATTTTCTGATATGTGATAACAATTTTTAATTGTTTAAATAAATTTAATAAACAATTACAAATTTTCGTCAATTTTTGACCGGCAAATATTTTTTCTTTAACGGAATAATTATTTATTTACTAGGAAAATGCTTCTCTAATGATGATTCACTAATCAACAATTAAGCAAACAATAATTGTTTATTTTGTAAACAAATTCACAACTTGACTACATGTTAGCAAATGGATGTTGGTTTTTGTCATGAAATCGACGGCGATTGACTCAGAAAGGAGATTATTTATAAGAAGACTTCGTTACGTGACAATATTTATTATTTATGTAAATAAATTTTATAAACAATCAAAGAGTTTCGTCAATTTTCAACTGGTGGTTTTCGTTTTATCAATGTAATTCATTCTAATTGGTGAATTTATATTCGCTAAACAGATTTTTATATCGCATATAAAATCCTTTTCTCCCTCAATTGTTATAAACAAATTGATGAAAAAAAATTCACATTTTTTAAACCCGGAAGCATTTTTTATCGTGAACTTATCATGGAATCGTGCAAAATCAATGTATTATTAAATATAAACACTAGAATATTACATTTTTTATTGTTATAAACAATTGTTATAAATAAATTAATTAAGAAAGCCTTCCTAGATATGAAAAATTAGTTTATCAGCAGATTCGCTTATTTTACCCTAAAAATATTACTTTAACTAGATATAATAATTCAATAATAATATTTCAAGGAAAAAAATTAGCACATGACGATTTTATTTTTTATAAACGATTCTGATAAACAATTTTATTAAGCAAGTACTTTTAGGTACAGAAATCGGGTTTTTAGAAGAATCGTTTATTTTATCTTCAAAAATAATATTGTAGAGGTATATTTTGTCACTAAAAACATTTTTTTATTGTTATATACAATTTTGATTAACAATTTCATCACATAGGCGCTTTTTGATACAGAAAATTCGTTTTTTTCGATGCTATCGTTTATTTTTCGCTTATTAATAATATTATAAGGGGATACATTTAAAAAAAATTTTATTGTTATAAAAAATTTTTATAAACAAACTCACTGTATAGAAGAATTTAGATACTGAAAATGCGTTTTTTTCTAGCAGAATTGTTTATTATACTCTCAATAATAATGCTTTAACGGGAAGTATTGACACTTAACAAAGTTTTTTTTTTTATTATAAACAATTATCGCCAAAAAATTTAATAAATAAGCGCTTCTGGATAATTTTTTTGCTCGAATATTCAACTGTTTGGAGAAAATTCATATTTTTTGTGGAACATTCAATTATATGGTTAAAAATAAAACTCTTTGTTTAAAAACTCATCTGTTTCGGTTGAAAATTAATTTTTTCATAGCAACTTCAAAAATTTGATTGAAACTCTTTTTCTTTCTTAACAGAAAAAGGTTTTTTTTAATTGAAATTTTTACTATTTTGTTGAACGTATTTTTTTTTTATGTTCGACTATTCATTAAAAAATTCGTCTTTTTTGGTAAATATTAAGTTGACTTAAAACCAAACAAAAAAATTTGTTTTTTTTTGGTTGATGCAACTGTTTCGTTAAAGATTAATTTTCTTGTTTCGAAAATTCGTATTTTATTTTTTTAAATTAATTTTGTGGTAGAAACTCTATTTTGGTTAAAAATTAAACTTTTTCGTTGAAAAATAATTTTTTTTTGAAAATTCAGCCACATATTTGCTTAAAAAATAAAATATTTTGATGATAATTTAACTAGTTGATAAAAAGTTTTTGGTTGACAATTAGTTTTTTTTCAAAAATTCAATGAGTCTTATTGTTAAAAATTGAAATATTTAAATAAAAAGTTAACAATTTAGATGAAAATTCTTTTTTTCATTTATAATTCAACAATTTTTTTGAAAATTAATGTATTTTGGTTGAATTTTTTTGTAGAACATAAAACATAAAAAGTTTTTTTTTTAAATTAATTTTTAGTGTTGAAAATTTAAGTATTTAATTGAAAATTAACTTTCTTTTTAAAAGTAAATATGTTTGGTTCGAAAATTTATGTGTTTGATTAAAATTACACATTTTTTGTTAAAAATTTAACTATTTATTTATTTAACTTATTTCTTTTTATGAAAATTTAACTTTAAAAAAAATTAACTTTTTTGTTGAAAAATTCTATTTTTCGATTAAAAATTCCAATGTTTGGTAGAAAGTTAAACTATTTGGCTGAAAATTAACTTTATTGTTGAATATTCATATTTTGAATAGAAGATAAAAAATTTGGTTAAAAATTAATCTATTTTTAAGAAAATAAAAATTTGAGAGAAAATTAAGCTACTTGGTTAAAAATTAACTTTCTTGTTGAAATTGATATTTTTGGTTCAAAAATGCATGTTTTTGATTGAATTTCATTATACTTGTTAAAATTTCAAATATTTGTTTAAAAATTCAATTATTTTGAAGAAAATTCAACTATTTGGCTGGAAATGAACTTTTTCGTTGAATATTTATATTTTGTGTTGAAAATTCCACTTTGGTTGTAAATAAATCACCTTTTTGGTCTCAAAATTCAACAATTTTCTTGAAAATTTATTTATTTTGTTTAAAATTTAT
>JAAAKG020197578.1:0-23916 GCA_010014905.2 Druon quercuslanigerum | reverse complement strand
TGGAAGAAGGGGTGAAATCGAGTGGCCTGCTAGATCTCCTGATCTGACGCCTCTCGACTATTTTCTTTGGGGTTATTCAAAGAGCAAAGTATACTCAATGCAACCCCAAAGCTTAGACGAACTGCAGAATCGGATTCTGCAACAGGCTATTTTGATTGATAGGGAGATGATTCGTAATGTTATAACTCATTTTGACAATCGCATAGCTTTTTGTCAAGAAGCTCAAGATTTTCAGTTCGAACATCGTCACTGAAGCGTGCGAGGCAAGAGGACTCACGCTAATAAAGCACCCCGAAACGTGAGAGATAAGGGGACTCACGCTAATCAAATACCCTGAAACGTGAGAGGCAAGGGGACTCACGCTAATCAAGCACCCCGAAGGGAACAGAATTTTGACTGGGGTACGTACCTAAACGTAGAGTTTTCCGTTCTATCGATTGCAGATGTAAAAAAGAGGGTTCCATTTAAAAAAAAGTTGACCTTTAAAAAGCCACGAAGGTCAACTTCATGGTGAAAATGAAGGTCATTATTGAATACCTAGTTGAAATTTACTTTAGAAATGGCCTTCACTTTTTTAAAAAATATTTTACCTGAAGAAATATCCAACCGTCCCGGGACTTTTTAGACACCCTGTATATCTGGCTGTCTGATTTAAATCTGGTCTTGTTTATATTTTTATTTAAAAAATGCATTAAACTGCCCTTTGTGGTTATTTTAGTTTAAGCAGTGAGATAGAAATCTATGGCAATTGGGTCAGAAACAATTGAAATAAATATTTTTTTCTTATAGATTTACAAATTAAAACTGTAAAATTGTTTTTCAAAATCATTACATTTTAATTTGTGTTGCTGTACTATTCAAAAAGTATAATCTGGTTATAAACTAATGCTTAACTGCTCTAAACCTTCTACAGGTTTGGAATAATAATAATAATAATAATAATGATTATTATTACATCAGTAAGCCGTTTCCCTTTCGGGCTAGGCGTGACTCACTCGATGGGGAAGGGAGTAGTGTGAGGAAGGGGTTATAGAATTTTTAGATTGATCTAGAATTATCGTGTAATTTATTTAAATATGTTCATTCCGCAACATTGCTCAAACCCAGGTTGCTGATCAATCTCTCTAGCATTCACCCCAAGTGAATATCCTTACAAAGTCGTCATGTGAGGTTCCCTACTTGGCACCATTAGTATACAAGGTCTTTTGATTCTTCTTATTAACTATTTCCCGCCATACTTTTCTGTTCTAGCATACTTTTCTAGCTTCTTTAACGTCCATGCATTGTTTTATGCAGGCTCTCGTGTTTCTATGGCTTCTTATGTCCCTTTGAACTATGGTCCCATTCACACATTCTAACCATTCTTTCCGCCGTCTGCCTCTGAACACGCTGCCATTAACTTTACCTTGATTCATTTTTTTCCATGTGTCAACTAGGGTCTCTTTCGCACCACATTCTTTAAAGATTATCTCGTTGCTCACTTTGTCCATCAGAGTTTTCCCGCATATTATGCGTATGAACCTCATGTCAATCGCGTCAAATTTAATCTTATCTTTTTCTTGATAGGTCCATGTCTCGCTGCCATATAGTACAGTCGGTACAAATATATAATTTTTTTATTGTTATTGTAGCCTTATTTGATATATTTTTACTTCTGATAAGAGAGCCTGCTCTACCAATAACCTTCTTACCTTCGTTTATGCGTCTATCTAACTGCTCTTCTATCTTCACGTCCCTAGTAAATAAGCTACCAAGGTATACGAATTTATCAACTTCTTCAATTCTCTCATAATTTCATACAATTTTTCGTATTGTTTTCTCACTCTTTCCTTGGCACACCATCGTTTTTGTTTTATTTACGTTAATTTTGAGGCCCATGCTCTTCATGCTTACTCTTTCGAGATCCACACCATCCATTACCCTACGAATAAGTATTTTTGAGTATATTTTACTTACGGTACTTAATAAGCTGATCCCTTTGAAATTTTTGCAGTCGCTTTTATCTCCCTTTCTTTTGTATATTGGCGCGATAATGACTTTATTCCAATCACCTGGGACGTTCCTATTTCAATGCAAAGATTTATCAGTTCGCGCAGTCTATGTGGTATGTACTCGCCCCAGTGCTTAAGCATTTCAGCGTTAATGCTATCTACCTCGTAAGCTTTACCGGTTTTAAAGTTCTTGATTATATCCCTAACCTCATTGACACAGACTTTCTAAATCGAGTTTTCTAAAGCATTGTATTCTACATCGCATTTGTGGTTTCTTATAACTTCATCTCCGGATTGTTTCCTAAAATGGTCTCTGAAAGCGTCTCTAACCCCGTCCGCGCTTATATTGCATTTCCCCTTTGCTATTTCTCATGTTGACAAATTCTGTACTTTTATTTTACTCACTTGAACAAATTATATTTGTTAAAACAATTAAACGACTTGAGCAAATAAAAATAGTTTAAACAAATAAAAATCAGTAAAAAATTTTCAAAAATGTATACAAATGATGTATTTATTCTGCAAAAAGTCGCATAGGATAGCAATTTGAGAAAAAAGTGGAGATCTATGGCTCAAATCAAACAAAATTTGACAATAAACAATGATTGATTGTTTAAATAATTACATAATTTAAAAAAAAACTTTAATACTCTAATGAAAATCTTTTCTAGAATCATTTATTGAAATATTCGGTGCCGCATTTTTTAATTTTGTAGAGTTTATTTAAATTTGAAAAATTTAAAGTATTGTTTTTTATAAAATTTTTCATCTTATTGATTGATAACTATGTTGAGTTCAGATCTAAAAAAAATTAATTTTTTAATAAATATGATTGTGTAGCGTTCTCGCGTGTAAAATTAGCGATGTACAGTTTTTAGACGTAGTGTTCAAGGTTACACTTGAAAAAGTTAGCTGGTTCTGTACAAAATTTTTAAATGTTAATACGTTTACGATACGTCAGGGATCATGAGCAATTAACACCGTTTTAACATTAAATAATCAGTGTATTATACCTTAAGTGACTGATTACAGATACTCGGAAGAAAGACACTAACAATTTGTTCACTCGAACCGTGGGTAGAGCGGTACTGACTCTCCCTTTGCCCGACCTTCGTAAACTTGTACAGTGGACATGCAGGTGCACGACATTACCCCCAATTTTGTGACATGTCACGAATATATAGATAACCACAACCATCGGTGTGCGGATAAAAGTCGTCGTAGTGATCCTCAAAAGGTATGCGCGCACCTTGACAGAGGTGACGGTGAACAAAAAAAATAAAAATACTTCATGTTGAATCTGAAACAGAAACAGGAAGTTTAACAAGTTTTACAACAGGTCGATTTAATTGACCTGCTGCAGTTTTAAGAGTCACTGAACGAATTTGACCGTCCGAGCTTTGTAGGACCACAATTATCCGGGGCAGATGCCATTTGTAGGAGACAATTTCTCCCGTAGTACCAGTACAAGGAAGACGATCTCTTCCAGAAGGCTAATACATCTGCGTCAGGAGTTGCCAACGCGGAGACGGAATGAGCGTATCATTGAGAAGAGAAGATTCCAGCAAGGTGTGTAGAGGGGATCCAAAAAGAAAGTGAGCTGGTGTTAAAGCGAAAAAATCACTAGGGTCGTCTTTTAACGACTGTATAGGTCTCGAGTTTAGGCAGGCTTCTACCTGAGCAAGGAACGTTGTCATTTCCTCGACAGTGAGTGGGGTATCACCCAAAACTCGCCAAATCTGGAGTTTGACGGAACGAACTGCGGCTTTCCAAAGTGCACCGAAATGCGCAGCTGCTGGCGGATTCAATTTTCACTTAATCTAGTGATTCGTAAGAATATTTCTCGTAGTTATTGATCAGCTCCCATGAAGTTAGTGCCTTTGTCACTATATAAAGTCTTACAAACTCTTCGACGAGCCGTAAATCTCTTAAAAGCGGCGATGAATGCATCTGTAGTTAAATGAATCGCTCGAGTTGCAGATCAAACGAAGATGACAATACAACCCTTATAAGCATTGTGACCCCGTCCTTTGGAAGTGCGAAGTTTGTTTGGCCCTGACAGATCCGACAAGATCCAGTATCTTCTCCGAAGATAGGAGAGGGTCAATTGTGGACCTCCGTGCATCATAAACTTATGTTCGTTCCCCATAATTAAAGTTGTTAGTGAAGTATTCTTTGGAAGAATGTATGGACAGCACTCGTCATTGTATAGAACGGCATGGGACAGATGACCTCACAAACGGAACAGGCCATTATCCTCCAAGACAGACAGAAGCTTAGCCAATAAACTTCCGTTTGGCATGAGGAGTTGCTTATATGCGATCAGGCGTTGCCAAGCCAAATCAATCTTGCGAAGCGGCGAAGCCGTGAAAGAAATTTTAGACAGAGAACGGTGACTCTCAACAACTTTATCAATGATGAGTATTTCGTAAGGAGTGACCAAGGTGGCTCATCTTCAATGACAGCAGACACCTTCCGTTTCTCTCAATTGATAGCAGAATCGATGTCCTCTATTGAATTGGACCAAGTCTCCGATGATTGAGCCAACCAAAATGGACCCTGCCCGATTCAATATGAATGTCATCCAGCGTAGTGGATGACCTTTATTGCAATCTAGAGTATTGGCGGAATCCGACCACAGATATGAAGGTACTGAAGATGACAAATTTAGCACAAATCGTATGTGTGTTAGCAGAGGAATTAGAAGAACTGCAGCACACAATTCCAATCATGGATTTGAACTTTCTCCTTTCCAAGCGACCTTCGTTTTCGCCATCACGAGTGTGATGTGAGCTTCACTAGTGGTTGTTTTGATGCGTAAATACATGACCGTTCCTATCGACTTTTCAAAGGCATCGCTAAAGCCGTGTGATTCGCAAGAGACCTTGGAGGACCAACCTACACACCGTGGGATGATCAACGATGTAAGTGCTGGTAGATCAGCAAGAAACTTTCGTCAAGTTTTTTTATAATCTGAAGGTAAAGGTTGATCCAAATCTAGTTTGGGAGCCTACAAATTCTGGATACAAATTTCGGCTCAGACTACAACCGGAACTAAACATCTTATGGGATCAAAGATACGGGTTATCTCGGAGAAGACTGTCCTGTTAGTCACCATGTAGATGATTCTCGGAATTCCTTCGAAAACATCCTCTCGGTTAGCAAGCCGTTTTTTAAGAGTGGAACTTCCAGCTCTTAATAATAAGTCTACCTTTAGACCTTTTTCTCGAGCCTCCTCCGTTGAGATGGCTCCTGACAGCACGTCGTCGACGTATGTCTCAGTAGCCAGAGGGTATTCGTCACAACATACCGACATTCACACGTTCGTAGATAAGTGGAGATAAACAGCTTCTTACACTCGTTCTTGGCCATACTAGATCGAGACAAATTTGCAGGTATATCCTCCTGGGAAACAAAACTACGAAACAATGATAGCGCCCAGAATCATTTCTAAAATGCCCCCTTTAAGAACGAAGGGGTATGCCAAATTCAATCCTCTTAAGTGGTGCCAGTCCTCAACGACGAGGCCATCCGGAGGAATATAAGATGTACGCCTAGACATGACTATAGCTTTGACTAAAAATGTTACCTCAGGATTGATGCGAGAGCATACTTTGATCTTCACAATAGCTTTCGTTAGTCTGGATCGATCGCTTCTAACACCCAAAACAGTGATGATCGCTGATTGATGTGGTGGCTGAAGTCGCTGTACCAGTGATTCCAAAAGAAAGGATGCCTGAGCACCTTGGTCGAGTAGACCTCTGGTGTGGTGGCGCCCTCCATCAGGTCCTTTGGTATTTTTAAGAGCCGTGGCCAGGAGCACCTGCCCCGTTTAGTCATATAATTGGTTGTGACAAGTGAGAAGTTATTCCAGCTGCAGATTTGTAAGCAGAAATAGAGAAGGCCTTGCTATTTGGATTAAGAGTGGAAGCAGGATAATGAGTGGGAGGACTAGGAGGAGCTACATAGTTGCGTATGGATCTGGACGCAAAGATGGATTCGTTAGAGGAGGAGTGCAGCAAGGTGTGATGGAAACGATGATGTAATTGGCACCGATTGTTAGAACCACAGGATTTTATGTAATGCTTACCCAGAAAGTTGAAACATAATCTATTTTGCCTCACCATATATCTCCGCTCCTTGATAGTCTTCTGACAAAAATTAGTACAGATCTTTACCATGTGCTGTGTCAAGCAAAAACTGCCGTTCCCTTTGTTTAAGGAAGCATTATGAATATGCGTCGAATACCTTTTTTACCAATCTTGTTGTTGTTGTTGCCTGGTGGTGCCTTGGGCTTGGTAGTGGAAACAAGTTTCGAATTTTCAACAGCTTCCTTGCCCATCAAAAAAGTATGCAGAGTGTCGTACTTCGCCTGTATAGTCGACGCACACAAACTATCCTCCCAGGATTTGAGAGTTGTTGAATACAATCGCTGAAAGAGCATGAGGGCGAGAAGGTCGTCCCACTTATCTGTTGGAAATTTCAAAGAAGTTAATGCGTCCACTACCTCGTTGAAATCGTTCAACAAAGAAAGAAGCTTTGTTTTGACATGAAAGGCAAATTAAATAGTTTTACCAAGTAACTATTTATAAGGACTCTATTATTGTCGTGTCTGGCCAATAATTTCTTCCATGCTCTCTCAAGACTATCCGCTGTTGTTGAGATGTTAGTGATCAGTTGTGCCGGCTCATCTGTCAAAATGACCTTCAGATAGTGCAATTTTTGCAGTTTAGGCAATTATAAGTCATCACCAACCATCAAAGTAAAAAGGTTTTTAAAAGTGGGTAACTCCGTATAAATTCAGGAAAACTTCGGCAATTCTAATCGCGGAAAATTTGGTAGATTTCTAAAATTGGTCGTATCATCATGAACCGAACTGCATTCACTTTTCGCTGCTTTAGATTCAAAATGATCAAGGTTGTCATTTAAAGAAGCCTTTGATGCTAAATATTTGTCTTCCGCTTTAGAAAAAAGTACCAATTTAAAAGAATCGGTGTCCTAATTTTAGTTTTTTTCCGTGACCATTATGTCATTATTCCCATCTAATTTCGTCTAAGTTTTCTTCAAGGAGTTCAATCGTGTTTCTACTGCAATCTTATATCTCTTTTCTACGCTAAGCTTTTTTAAATTAGTAACGGTGTTGCATATACTCTTGAAATGTTCTTGCTGTCAAGCAAAATATTGAGTACAAGCCAGCATTGTTAACCATTAAAAAAAGAAAGCAAGTCGAAGAAAAAAAGGAAGACGCGAAAGAATCATGTGCTCTTCGAGAGTTGACAGCTCGCGGCGAAAGAAGTGTCACTTGTTGGCGCTAGAACCACGTTCGTAGCAGCTATCTATAGCCCCACCGGTAAAATATTGTCACTTATCGGTTTCGAAGGAAGATGGCTACGTGGGTAGAGCGATACTGACTCTCCCCTCGCCCGACCTCAGTACACCTGTACAGTGGACGTACAGATGTATGAAAAGAGACCCATGACCGTGCGCTGAAGACAGAAGATCTCGTTGAAATTTTCAACACGTAGAGTTACATTTTTCAGAAAAGCAACCGCCTCCTTCACAATTATGAATTTAAGTAAACGTAAATTTTTATGTTTGTGTAGTTATTTATAAAGTAATTGAATCATAATTAAAATATAAAATTATATAATAGAAATAATTTTTATTTTATTTGATTTTTTATATAATATTTTATATAAATTTATATATCTCACTATTTATGCATATTATGTCCTGAATGTTTTAATTGAAAAATGTATTTTTGAATTTTAATCGAACGGTTGATCAAAATTTATAAATAGTAAGCATTACATTTCTCAATTTAAGCTAAAAGGTCAGAAACTATTGGAAAGTCTTAAAAACCTTTATCTTTTTATTGTCCACTTGTTGAAAATTACTCTTCATATCTACAATTTTACCTTGTTGCTGTTTCAGGCTGAAGACAATGAAAACCAGTTTATAAAAATGGTTTTATTTAAAAAAAGGATACAGATTTTAAATTATATACAGGGTGGGCCGTTTTAATCCATCGCGGGAAATATCTCGGAAAACAAGTCAGATACGGAAAAATGTTTTAGACAAAAGTTGTACGAGGAAACGGAGGACATGGATTGGTACAAAATACCTTGACCATAGCAGCATTTTTAAAGGTTATTTGAAGGTCAAAGTGATTTTTTCTAATGGGAAAACCTAATTTTGATCCCGGATTTAAAAAGAGCGGACAAGTTTACGTAAAATATGTTGTATTGTTTAAGGTTGTTTCAAGATCAGATGAAGGTCAAGTAGGCGAAACTGACATAGCGAGCAATGTCTCAGAATGCACGTCAGAAACCGTTTTGAATGCGGATTTGGAAAGCACGGGAAATTTTACGTATAAAATGTTTCATTCGTCATGGATCGAAATTTCATGGAACGCCTTGAATTTTGTCTATTGGCTTCACATCATCGTGAGTTGTTTACATTCGTTATGTTTTCTGACGAGGCTACGTTTAAAAAGACTGAAGATTTAAACAGGCAAAAATGTGATTATTGGTCAGATACGAATTCACTTTAGTACAGAACCGCTGATCACCAACATCGTTGGAGCCTTAATGTTTGGTGCGAAATTATAAATGTCTATCTGATTGGTCCATATTTTTTCGATGACGCTGTTAACCAATCATTGAAAGTTTATTAGACTTCCATAATACACGGTAAAAGCTTTGCATTTTTAATACATATAATTTAAGTCATTTTTGCATATTTGATTTTCAAGTGTCCATGATGCGGCATTGACGCATGCAACATCTTGTATGTAAAACTTTCCGCTCTTTTAAAATCCAGGGTTAAAATTAGGGGTTTCCATTAGAAAAATTCACTTTGACCTTCAAATAACCTTAAAAATTGCTTCCAAGGTCAAGATATTTGATACCAATGCATGTCACCCTTTATCTTCTACAACTTTTGTCTGAAATATTTTTCTGTATCTGACTGTTTTCTGAGATATTTCCCGCGATAAATTAAAATGGTATAAGGACAACCGCCGTATTTCGCCGGGATTCTTAAATGTAAAACTTTGTTAACTTTTTTTGAAATATTGATATTTCATTTAGTGTTGGTAGAAAATAATGTTGCTTAAGTACAGTGTTAATATACTTGTTCTGTGTCATTTTTTAATTGTTTTAATTTCGTTTCCTGGGTCTTGTCGATTTTTTGTTGTGTAGTCACATAGCTAGTGCAAGGGCAGGACGTCTCTATTTTAAAGTTGGGGTCACTGATAATATTAAAAACATCGACATATAGAAATGGACCGATAACGCTTTGGGCAGAACGGACGTGGGCTCTAGAGAGAGAAAAAACATGTGAGTTGTAGCCCTGCTTTTATCTATTCCAGGACTGTATCAAGTGAATCGGCGACCCCCGGGTATTGCCGTAATATTCTGTACGGTTGTTAAAAAAAAAATATTAACAATACATTATACATGTTCAATTATAATAACTTAAATTTTTTTAACTTTCATGCAAAACATCTTGTTTCAGTTAGCTTATAAAAAGAACTTGCTAACCATACATTCTTCTTGAAATTGGATTTTAAATGAGACAACAATAATCCTTCTGTGAGATCAAAAATAGTGTAAAAATTATGTGTAGTCTGAAACCAAAAAATTTACAAAGAAAAATTAACTTTATTTTTTAACAAAAATTTCCAGTTTCCTAACTCTTTTCTTAAAGCCTATTAAAAATTCAATTCAGCGTCTTTACAACAGCCTAAATATTTATTTTAAAATATTTATTTAAACAAAATTATAATTAAATAAATTTGGAAAGATACCATAAACGTGACACAATTGGGGCATTCGCCATACAAAGCACGGTCCTGTGTTTCAACAAACTTCAACCTACGAAAATGCTCTCCCCCAGTCAGCTTTATCTTGAAAGAGACAGGTCTACATGTCATAAGTTTTTTCTCTCTCTAGAGATCATTTTCGTTCTCCCCACAGCGTTATTGGTCCATTTCTATATGTGGATGATTATAAAGGACTGCGGAGCCTATTAGCATTACTATTAAGGTGTATTTACACGCTTTTCGTATGAAGACGGAAAATTTATTTTCCTCTCACTCTAGCATGTGATGATGCCATGCATTTATCTCACTGTAGATTTTCCATTCAACGATGGAAAATGTTCTGTCTTCTCAAAGGTGTTCTTTCATTGGCTGTTCGATTTGTGCAGCGCATCTTGCGCCTATAGGATTTCACCCTTAAAGATTGACTTATTTTTTCACTGGACAATACAAAAACAGGATATTTCAACAGAAAATCAGGCTGCGAGTTTGCGCTCTAAGGTTTCCCTCTTATCATGCAATACTTTCCTAAACCTCCAACACGGTACGGAGAGTTGTCTATACAGAGGGTTCCCATAAATTGTGTCTGGTCTGATGCTGGTGTGCGTTTGCTCTAGCGAACTGTTAAACACCCCATAAAGATCTATGTTTGGAGATTCTTCTCACAGCGCGGTTTTGGCTGTTTAGAGCTTTTTACTGAGAACCTCAGCGGTAAAAACATGCTCGAAATATACAAATGTGTTCTTCTGAAGTCTGCAGAGAAGATGGTTGGAGCTAACAATAAGCATTGGATCCTTCACGAGGACTACCACCCCAAACATTGCAGTCGCCTCTGCACGTCCTGGAAAGCGGAAAACGGCACCATGACCTTGGAGTGGCCTTCACAATCTCCTGATGCGAATCCAATAGAAAATGTGTCGATTGTAGTGCAACAGAATCTTTCAGGAAGGCTCGTATTCACTTTGAAGTAGCTCTCTCGAAGAATTAAGGAGGTCTGACGCTCTCTATCTTCGGACCATGCCAAAAAACTAGTCTAGACCATGCCCAAAATGTGCCAGGCAATCATCGGCAATTGGACAGTTGATTAGGTAGGTCCGCCCTAGTGTTTTCTGCGTACTGTTGTGCCAAAAAGGAAAATTGGCATTTTCTTCAAAACTTTCCGAGTAAACGCGTAACTTTAAATGTGGAAAAGACTATGTGTATAAATGCGAAAATCTGTATGTTTGTTCTCTTATAACTTCTAAACCACTTTACGAAAATTCTTTAAAAGTTGTGCAGACATAGATCATGTCTCTGGGCAGATTATAGGCATGTTCTTATTAGCGAACTCATTTTCGAATTTCGCCCCACCACAAAAAATGAACAAAGGAGCAAAATCAAGTAAGGGATCTCTAAATAATCTTCTATTTAAAGTATTTTGTCGAAAAATTATGGAAAAAGTATGTTGAGATTTGAAAATCATTTCATATAATCAAACATTTTTAATATAAAAATTGTAAGACTTGCGAAAGTTCTAATCAGTGTTCTGCCCCTCCCTTCCTCGAAGAGTTATATTACAAACTCGTATATCACATTTGAACAAACTAAAAACCAAAAAGCTACATTACTTTGTAGGTCTCACAATTGGCAATTGAAATTGAAATAAATTGTGACATTTTGAATCGTCGCATCACTAAGTATAAACCAGCAGCTCCGGCGATTTTAGTTTTTAAATTTCAGCCTACATTAGTTTCAATGGGGAGATCCGCACCTAAATATCAGAGCACTTACCAAATTTTAATATAAATAATATAAAGATCAATTCCTTTAGTTCTCCGTTTTTCTGAGGTAACTTGGGTTCTGTAAACCTTGGTTCGGCAATGAACAAAGGACGGGGTAGCCGACGACGAGGAAGGCAGGAAGGTTGAGAAAGAGAGAGAGAGAGACTGACAGTGGAGCGTTCTACGATGCGAATTCGCCCCAGATCCCTACCTTGAGGATTCCAGCATAGTCACGGGGGAAATCACCAATCTTCAACTTCCCCGTACTGATACTCTTCGTGGATGTGCTCTACACTTTATTAGATGACGAAACCCGGGAATCGTATCTTTCCGACCTCTCCACCTGAATTTACCATCAATGGAGAAATAAGGCTTATCTCATCTCAAGAACAACTAACACAATGGTTACTTTTAGTTTAATTTCAAACATTGGATCATTATTAATTAAGTCATTGTCGGGAGCAGAAGCGTTCTCCTTGTCAGATTTAGAGACACTTTTGAGATTTTTTTCATAAATAGAGAGTCGACAATTGTGGCACAAAATGTCATTAACAACTTTTATGCGGTTTAATGAAAGAGAAAAATCATTTGCTTCAGTTGCATTTTTTATTATCTTTTTTTTCCTTTGTTTTTAATCAAGAAAGCGTCGCAGCCAGCACATATAAGATTTATTTTTTGTGAAAAGATTTTAAATCAAAGAATGAGGTATTTTAAAACACAAGTATGTAGTACAATTATTACTGCTGACAGATGATAATAAAGTTTTGTTCGAAGCAAGTGAATAACGAATCCAGAAAGTTAGTATCGTTGCAGGCAGCAAGATGCTATGAAAATATTTGACAATCATCTCAAAACAAGTGAATAGCGGAATCAAAATAATAGTATCACACAAGCCGGGTTGGAATCGCAGACTGAGCTACAGACACGCACGGCGTGCTGCGCGAGATTTTGTTTTTTTAGCCATTAAGTACCCCTATGAACAATTTGGGTGAAATATATGTTTAAGTAGACAATAAGTACATTCTATATAACATATATTTCGGTCATAAAAATCGGCTTAGTAGTTTAATTTTACTTTCCTTGCCCATAACTCCCCTAAAAATAAAATTTTCAAGTTATGCTTTGGAGGAATTTTATTTTACATCAATGCCTATTTATAGTCATAATATGAACTTGATAGTTCTGAGGCAGCTTTTGCTTGCTTATCTTGTTAAACATTAAATTGGTCTCCACCGACTCATTGTTGCATGTGAACCCTTTCCCCGATTTGTTCCTTTAGAATTTTGAGCTAAACCGGAAAACTTTATGAATTGTGTATACTATCAAAATTGCATTCCCTTTCTATGGGCATTCAAATTAGGGATCAACAAGAATTCCCAAGGTCACTGCATAGCCGTTTGTGAGACCTTCGGTCATAATATCTCAAAATTCCTTCAAGTATCAAAAGGTTTGAATAAAATTTTGAGATTATTTTTTAAAAAGTGTAGGCATTTTCATTCATTTATGTTTCGAACATTATCTACCGCCTATATAAGAAATTATTGTTGCAATGAAATGTTGTGTGATGCATTATATTTAAACTTTTATATGATGAGCTTTAAATTTTATTTATTAATATCTGGCTGGTCAGTGGTCATACTTAATTATAATTGCATGGTGGACACACTTATATAAAATTACCTGATCATTTTAAAATATTTTCTTTTTTTTATTTGTTACGGAAGCCACTTATAAAAAAAACTGTCAAATCAAAGTACTCCGGCAAATTCTCAACCTAAGATCCCATAAACTACCTGAGAAACGCAAGGAATTCGCACTTAATGAAACAAGTGAGTTACTAAAAGAAGGTATAATAAGAGAGTCCCAATCACATTTCAACTCCCCTCTATGGATAGTCCCTAAGAAAGAAGAAATGCTTAGAATGTTAGCAGATTACCGTCAGATTATTAAGGAGACAGACCAGGACGCATGCCCTCTTCGGGTAATAGATATTATCCTCGAAACTTAGGAAATGCAAAGTTTTTCTCAGACTTTGCTCTTAATGCAGGATTCGGCCAAATCTCCATGAAGTAAGAGTGCAGAAACTTTTAACAACCGACACATCTAATCATGGATTAGGCGCAGTGCTGTTACAGGCCGGACACCCTTGCTTATTTATTAGCGGATCCCTTAATAAAGCAAAAGAAAATTAAAGCACTTCCGAAAATGAAATCTAAGATATAGTATGCGAAATTACAAGGTTACGTCAATACTTGCTAGAAAACAATTTTAAAGTCAAAACTCACCACAAAGCAGTCATTTGGTTACACAACATGAAAGACCCTAGCTCGTGACTCTCACGATGGCGATTGCGGCTACATGAATGTAAGTGTGAAATTAAAGAAAGCAATTATTTTTACCACCTATACGTTTACCACCTTGTTGCGGAGCATGCGCATTGACTGCGCGGGAGTATAGCAGCTGTATAGAAGGACAGTCACAGTACGAGCGGGATGTTTAGATAGATTCGTTATATGTTTGCATATTATTAAATACACGTATTAATTAAAATGTACTTTTTATCAATTATTTCACAAAATATATGTCCTAAATTAAAAAAATAGAGTTTTAGTATAATACGCGTATCCCAGTAAACAGCAACCCGCCAATAGACGAAGTTAGTGAACATCAGGGATGACCTTTTACGGGATGTACGTGGTGCCCTTCATATTTTTTCGAGTATCTAACAGAATCTTGCACTAGGTGAGGGTCCAGGTATCCAGGGTGGACTACTACGATAAGTTAGTTGCGCTTCGTAGTTTTTCGAGTTCTGGAGAATAATGTAGCACCTGGCGAGGGTCCAGGTATTCCGGGTGGACATCTACGAGAAGTTAATGGTGCACTTCTTAGTTTTTCGAGTTCTTGAGAAATTATTGCACCAGGTGAGGGTCCAGGTGTCCAGGGTGACCGTTTGCGGGGTGTACGTGGTGCGCTTTGACTTTTTTCGAGTTCTTGAAAAAATCTTGCTCCAGGTGACCGTCCAGGTGTGCTGCGTGACCTTTTACGAGATGTATGTCGTGCGCTTCGTAGAAGTTCACCATGGATAATGGGACCCTTACCTGTTGCAAGATTCTATTGTATACTCAAAAAACTACAAAGCACACTACGTACATCCCGCAATAGGTCCCCCTAGATACCTGGACGCTCACCTGATGGAGATTCTGCTAGATAGTTGAAAAACTACGAAGCGCATTATTAACTTCTCGTAAAAGTTCATCCTGGACACCTGGACGCTCACCTGGTGCAAGATTTTCTCAAGAACTCGAAAAACTACGAAGCGCATTATTAACTTCACGTGGAAGTCCACCCTGGATACCTGTACCTTTAACTGGTGCAAAATTCTGTTAGATACTCGAAAAAATATAAAGGGCACCACTTATATTCCGCAGAAGGCCATCCTGGACACGTGGGCTCTCACTGGCGCAAGATTATGTTAAATACTCGAAAAACTAGGAAGCGGATTACGTACAACCCGTAAAAGGTCACCCTGGACACCTGGAATCTAACGCGGCGATAGATTGTCTTTGGCACCCGAAAAGCTACGATGTACACCACGTACGCCATGCATAAAGTTATCCCTGATGCTCCCTAACTTCATCTATTGGCGGGTTAGTGTTTACTGGGATAACCGTATTATACTAAAACAACTAGAACAACGTAGCAAACTGCTTATCCAGACTATTCCCAATCCGCACTAGTGATATACTAAAAACAGCGTTAGAAGGAATAGATTAAACTACCGACGATGAGCTATCAGATACCGAAATTTTAGGTACACCAGGCAAACTCCCTACTATAAGCATGAACGAAATACTACAAGAAAAAATTTTCATCCCAGTCAGATAAATGTGCGAGTCAGTAGAAAGTACCGAAGATCCCAATACTTTATCTAAATCTGAAACACCTTACCGAAACGAACTTTACAAAGATTTTATGACATGGCGATTGCACCGAACACAAAAGAAAAATTAAAAACAGAACTTAACGCCGTCGGAAAGCTCTGGAAAGTAATCAGCAAAGAAGACATGCCAATATACAATGAAGAAAATTGCTTGCGGAAACTAGGCTGGTTCGTTGAAGAAACTAACAGCAAAAAATTAACATTATTGAGATTCATATTCGGTGATCCACTTTTTACACTAATATAAAAGGAACTGATACAGGAAATGATGGGATATCTATCTAAACTGTATTCCCACTTAATATTTCACCTATGTGTTAACAATACTTGAGAATTAACGAAAGAAGAAAGAACTTACATCGTTAAAGAAGCGCATGGGGAAGCACCCATCTACCAAAAAGCATTAATTTTCATCCTTTCAAAGTTCATCTGGTACAAGAGCTCAATGAAGACGATCCTGCTCGTCGGGTTGAATTTTGTGAAATTATGATGGACATAATTGATAAAGATCATCTTTTCTTGTACAATACAGTATTTTCAGAAGAAGCTACTGTTACTTGAAACATATCCACAAAAGATTAATGTTTGGGTCGTTATCTTGAATGATACAGGGATAGGCTCTTTGTTCATCGATGGTAATCTCAATGCCCGTGCATATGAAGAGCTTCTCAGAAACAAAAATTGTACCAAGAATAAGGGAGATTATTGGCGATAATTGTCAAAATATTTGGTTCCAGCAGGAAGGAGCAGCGGCTCATTACGGTAGGGAGGTTCGAGAATATTTGGATACTCAGTTCCCTTAAAGATGGATTGGAAAAAGAAGTGAAATCGAGTGGCCTGCTAGATCCCCTTATCTGACGCCTCTCAACTATTTTCTTTGGGGTTATTTAAAGAGCAACGTATACTCAACGCAACCCCAAAGCTTAGACGAATTGCAGAATCGGATGCTGCAACAGGCTACATTGATTGATAGGGAGATGATTCGTAATGCTGTAAATCATTTTTGCAATCGCATAGCTTTTTGTCAAGAAGCTCAAGGTTTTCAGTTCGAACATCTTTTATGAAGCGAGAGAGGCAAGGGGACTCACGCTAATCAAACACCCCAAAGAGAACAGAATTTACTACGTCCACGTCGTTGTCCCTGGTTAATGCTAAACGTAAACGTAAACTGCTTGGAAAAAACCTTGAAAAAACCTTGAAGATCATCACCAAGATCAATACAGAGCTCACCATTGAATTCCTCGTTGAAATTGACTTCAGGAATCACACTAAGCTCTTGAAAAACTTTTTAAATTTCAAATAACCTCTAACTGACCTTGAACGTTACACTTGAACTATGACTTGTGTACGCACCTGAACGTAGAATTTTACGCTCTATCGATTGCAGATGTAAAAAAGGGGGCTCTCATTTAAAAAACCAAAGTGGACCTTCAAAAAGCCATGAAGATCAACTTCAAGGTCAAAATGAAGGTCACCATTGAATTCCTCGTTAAAATTTACTTTAGAAATGGCCTTCACTCTTATGAAAAATCTTTTACCTGAGGAAATATGCAACCGTCCGGGACTTTTTAGTCACCCTGTATACGGCCTATTACCCGTAAAAGTAACAGGTAACAGGTACAAGATAGATTTACCCTGCTACACGGTGTTAATTCTGATGGCTAATTAGTTAACTAGTTCAATAATAGAAGGGTTGCTCGATCACTACTGCTACATCTTCAGAGCACCCAAAAAATCATAACAGATCAGGGAGAACATTTTCAATCAGAAATGATGCAACACTTTGGAGAAGCATTACAAATAACTCATGTGAAAATAATTGTTTTTTATCCATAGTCCAGCGGAAATATCGAAAGAATGCATGTTGCCCTAGGGAACCTAATCAAAACAAGAATCAAGCACCATAATTTCCACACTTTGAGCTTATGTTTGGAAGAAAGGCCAACATACCATCATCGGTAGCGTGTGTGCCAACGCTGACGTATCTGGAATTAGTGCGAAATTGGAAAAAGAAAAATGAAGAAAACCTGCGAAAGAGCTAGAGAAAGAATATCACTAGAAGCAGAAAAAACATAGAAGACTTGGCAAAAATATCACTTACCAATACCCCATATACAAACCAGGAGACACAGTTAAATGATTAACAATACTAAGTCTAACAAACTATACCCCTCTTGTAAAGGCCCTTTTAAAGGTATTGACTACTTACGCTATTATAATTTCCTAATAAGAAATGAGGACAACATTATCCGAATTCATATAGATTATACAGTGCTCTATTTCACAGACGATAATGACACCCTTCTGAACCTTCTTACTAACCCTAGCACTGATCATCAGTGCTAAGTACACCCTTGAAAGAATTAAAGGAAACGTCTGCATCGAAGAAATCTCTAAAGTACACTTGTTTCATAAAAAGTGGAAAATGTTTATAGCTATCAAAATGACATCCACCAAAAACCGGATTAGAGCCATTGACACTACCATTACTACGGCAGAAGTAGCCTAGAACAAGAAATGCTCATCTTATTACGAAGGCAAATTGATTAGGAGACGCTACAATAGACTAACTAGTGAAAACAGTATCCTACACAAGTTATTAGGAAAACAACGTCAAAAAAGATGATTAGCGAATTTTGCGGTTATATTTCCAAAATTCTGTTCGGAACATTGAGCGAATCCGTCATGAAACAAATTGACACCGAGAGACAGTTTGTAAGAAACACCACTTACAGACGCCATCAACGCCATAAACGACGGAAAGCACCGGATAGTACATACACAAATTTGAATACCTACGATACTGAAAGAAACCATTACAGAATTCGAGACAACTCAACGTACGCGCTACCATTTTGACAATGAGGAAGATAATCACCTGCACATTATAGACATCAGTACCCGTTCCTTAGCAGCAATTTAAGGCCTATTTACATATAAGTATACTGGAAATACTGGTAATTATGAAAGAAGAAGTTTCTTTGCAAAGAATAGTCCCTATCCCGATACAAATAAATGGAGTCCACGTACTAACAGTCCCCGATTATTACATGATCATTGTGTACCAAAACTTTTATGTACCAACCGACAGACAGACAATAGACAAATTTAAACAGATAGAAGTATATAAAATATGTAGAAGAAATGTTCCTAATATTATTTATTCAATAGGGAATCTTATGAAGCCAGTTTATTTAAAAGATACTTAGAAAACAAATTAAAAATTAGAAAAATTATTTGAAACTCATATGACGCAATGGCTAAATATAACACACGACATAAACTTTGAAAAAAAAGACATTGGCAAGCTAGAACAAAAATTAGTACAACTTCCGAAACAAATATCTCGCGAAAAACTCAATCAAGCTAGAATTAGCCTAGATGACACCAAAAATATCTTACAGACTACTGCTACCCACAAAAGGCTCAGTACTTGAAAAGAAACTTGTTTAGAACGGTTACAATATTTATGTTACGTCACTTTAGGAATATTGTAACTTAAAAAACCCAACCAATTCTCAAATCATTGTCAAATTAAAAAACCGATAGCATAGTTCCAAAATCCAAACCCTTAAAGATAAAGTATAACTAAGTATGATCTAGAAGGAGGATTGTTACGAGCTGACAATTACTCCCACTATACGAATAAAAAACATATATAAAGCGTCGCCTCTCTAAAGGGCCTAATTCTATACCTGGACTCATAAACGCAAATAAAGCACTAGAAGTCCGAGATTGACTTCGAGCTCACACAAAAAAAAATTATTAAGCATTTTTACGCTTAATAACTTGGTAATTTATGAAGATAATATTAATTGATTAGTGCAATATTGCACGTAACTTCGGAGATTTTCGTTACCAGTACTTGAAATTTAAGTTACATTCTTAATATCAAAATACTTCAGTGTATTGTAGAAATATACAAAATAAGGATAGTGTAAATGTACCGTTGGTTCTGCAACGTGTTGTTTTTCAAATCTAACTTTAGAAATGTTGAACATGGAGCAAAACAAAGTCTGAAAACAAAGTCCGAAGTCTTAACATTTTTTTAAAACTGAATTCGGTAAATTTCGAAAGTAATTATTAAAATTAATTTTTAACTTAAAAATATGAGCTAGTCAACAAGAAGATTACATTGTTACCACAGAAACTAATTTCTAACAATATACGGAAATTCTCAACCAGATACGTATCTCAAAAACAAAAAATGAAATAAAATTTGACAAATTACTTCCAGAAAGTCAAACACGACTAACTGATACAGTAAAAATCATCTTTCACCATTCTCTCAGCAACTAAATGATTTCAGCCTTATCTAAAGGACTTCATTTTGCAGTAGCTCCACGCAAAATCCCGAAACAAGAAATCATCAGCAGCGGCCAACATTTTACGTCAGGCTCAAGTTCCCTCCTCAAATTTAACAAAAAAAGAAAAAAACTCAATTGAAGAACTCAATCAGAATAAAGACATCATAATATTATCCGCAGACAAAGGCAATATAACAGTAATAATAAATAAAGAAGACTTTACGTGCTCCCAAAAATCTATAAAAATTGAATTCCACTCAGACTAATCGTCAGCGCATAAAACTTACCTAGCACGCTTTGTCGCCACATAACTAAATCATTTTATAGGAAACGCTATCACTCTCGTCCAAAACTTATTTGACTTTATCAAAAAGATACAACAGATTTACATTGAACCCCAGGACATCATAGTGAGTTTCGACATAGTATCTCTCTTTACGAAAGTATCAATCTAGCCGGCCGAGTGTACGGAAAGGATACCCTACAGAGTATTCTCACAGTATCCACATAGTATCCCTTCTGTATTAGGCAACATATTTATGGAACACCTGTTTACAAAAATCTTCAACCAATTTAAGCTCAAACGGGAATTTTGGTTCCATTACGTTGATGATACTTTTGTGTTCTGGCGACATAGACTCGATGAACTAAATAAGTTTTTCCATTTCATCGATCGATTACATCCTAATATCCAGTTCACATGGAAATTGAACAAAACGGGAATTTGCATTTCTTGGACGTATTAGTTGAAAAAAGATCTGATAATACATTAAGACATGAAATTTACAGAAAGCGCACACATACAAACTGATACCTTCATGCCTCGTCCCAACCCAACCCATCTCAAAAACAATCGGGCATCAACTCCCTTGTATACAGAGCTGTTTCCATAACAGATAAAGATAACATAAAAAAGGAATTACAAAACTTGAAATAAATCATAATGCAAAACGATTGCACAAACAAAGAATTTGATAAAGCAATAAGAAAATACACTAAAAAAAACAAGTCAACACAATCTACTAAAAAGAGAGAAATGCAACCACCACCCTACCCTACATTCAAGGTGTCACCGAACAAATAGGAAGAATTCTCAAAAAACAGAACAACCAAACTATATTTAAACCACCATATTTAAACCAACGTACTAAGGGAACATGCGATTAAAGACAGATTAAAGCATTGCATGCAATCAGCTGTAGCTGAGCATTATGTCAAAACGGGACACAACATTTTATTTGAGAAAACAACCGTCATCGCAAAAATCCGATTTCGCTTTCTCCCGCATTTAAAAAAAGACTTGATTGACCAGTCAGTTTCGACCAGTTCCCACGGTTGGGCGCTTTGGCCAGTCACAGGTATCGTAGATAGTATACATAAGAACAACATAAACTGGTACCTCAGTTTCAGGTTAGCCCCATAGAAGTGAACTGCAATGTTTACAAAACGTCGGCAAAATTCGTAGTTTTGTACACGATTGGAATCCGAAATATCCCTTTTCAAGAAAGTGAATCAGCGTGAATGCATCAAATCCATTATTAACATGGAATTGTTCAATGATCGGTAAAAAAAATAAATTTTCAACAAAAAGTTGTTAAAGAGCTTGCAGGAGTTGGAATGGTTTATCTTTGACGAAAATATAAACGGAGATGAGGAAGGAGAATATACACAGTCAAGAGGAGAAAGGGGAGCAGTAATTCATTATGTGATAGTGGATGATGAGGTAAGAGAAAAGGTCAAGAAACTAGAGGTAGGTGATTATATCGATTCGGATCATTTTCCCTCAATAGTGACATTAGGAAAATGTGGACGTGAAAATTGAAAAAATGATAGGACAAATAAAAAGAGGATTAGAGTGCACAAACGAAAATGAACTAAGTAAAGAGGGGAATAGAACCGGATGGGATGAGGATTGTAAAGAGAAAAAGAAGGAGGTCGGAAAGGATATATCTTATAAAAGAATGACGAACATAGAGCTCATATAAGAGAAAGGATAAAAAAAGCAGCAGGGGTAATGAAACAGATATAATGAATGAGAAAAAGAAAAAAATGGAGCAGTAGAATGTGGTTATTTGATCTGCAGGTATGGCCGGTATTAAGTTATGAGGGAGAGATATGGGTATGGAAAGAAAGGAAAGATATTGAGAGTTTAAAAGAAAGGTATATAAGGTGGGCATTAGGGGTAGATTGGAGGACGCCAGAATATATGTTAAGAGAAGAAGCGCAAAGGGATAAATTAAGCATTAGAGTCGAAAAGAAGGCATGGCAATTTAAGACGATGCTGAGGGAGTGAAAGGGTCGGGTTTTCGCTAGAAAGCGTTTGATGGAGGTAGAAGAGAAGAGAGGAATGGCGATAGAATTAATAAGATGGGAAGAGGAATGTACGGAGTTCTTGAATGCTAGAAGCATAGAAGACAGGACTGGAGTAAACTAAATGGAATTGAAAAAAAGAACATGGAAAGACAATTAGTAGAAAGATGGGAGACGATTGAGGAATACAATACATGGTATAAGATGATAAAAAAGGAAGGTTTGCCAAAGTATTTTGAAAGGGATCGGGAGAGAGAATGTGGACCAGAATAGCAATAATTAGATTGGGAAATGAGGTGAGAGAGGGGATGTATTGTTGAAACGATAAGAACAGAAAGTGTAGAATATGTGAATGGGATGAGGCAACATAGGAGCATGCATGGGAAGACGGTAGGAGAGAAATGAAAGATTAAGGAAGGTGGCTAGAGAATGTAGTTAAGATTCTAGGGGAGGATGGATTAGGAGAAGAACGGATGAAAGAGTTGGAGGGCGCTAGAGGAGGGAATGAGAAAGAATGAAAGAATACATGTGAAGAAAATGGCAAATGGGTGGTACAAGAAAAGTGAAAGAAAAAGGAAACGGAAGTCGCTTAGCGTAGAAGCGTGAAGGTTGTAAATAATGGTTATGTAATAGCCTAAGTAGACTAAGATAGAAAGTACGTTCTAATTCTCTCCCTCTCTTGCTTGCACTTTCGATTTCGATGACTCGCTCGCTCACTCGTTTTCTCAAAGGCCTAAATTGCGCTGTGACAGGAAATAGAGATAAGGAACTAGATATAAGACTTTACGTAAATAGTTGTAAATAATAGTAAATATTAAGCATGAGATTTTTTTGTTTAATATGTAAACGGAAAAATTCTAAGGAATGGAAGTCATGTAAACCCTTAGGGGACACATTATGAATAAAGAAGAAGTCGTTGGCGACATAATTAAACAATATCAAGACGAAATGAAAATCTTTCTTCTTTTAAACGTTGAAACTAGGCATTTTTATATCGATTTAGAGAAATAAAATAGTTATAAATATGTGATGCAAAATTCTAATCACTAAACATCACTTATAACATTATTTATGGAAAATTAAAATAAAAAAATATTTCTCTCTGTCTTTAAATTCCCACACCGGGCATTTGTGTATTAAATTAATGGAAAATGGCAAATGACAAATTCATACGATCAAGTATCATTTTATTAATAGAAGGAAGTAATTTTAACTCAAAAATGTACTCTAAAGACGAAAAATCTAAATTTAGACTCCTAATTTAATTTATTTATAACAATTAACTCTATCAGATAATAATTTTTCTGCTTTCAAACACCCTTGTGCATCCAGTCCAGCGATGCTGAACATAGCAAACAAATTTGCACAAATAAAAAAGAAATTCGACTACTTTTGGCTATTTGCATTACCATTAGACAGTGTCAGATAATAAAAACTTTTCTTTTTTAAAAATAAATGTGCCGTAAAAGTTTCTTTGACACAAATAAAAAACTCTCCCAGAATTTCAGCCCGATACACCAAAAATCGAGCTGGCGCACGGGGGGTAAGCTGGGGCAAAAAACCAACATTGTGCGTCCAGGAAACGCCTGGGTGCGGAAAAGTGCCCCAGTCCAATCCGAAACTCAGAGCACATTGAAATTTTGAAATTGGATAATATCTTCAGTCTGTTCTTTGAGGGTGAAATCTCGAAATAACACTAAAAAGCACTAAAATTTAAGGTTTTGCAAAAATGGGCTTAAAATCGATACCGATGCCTTCCAAGCGTGACTTCACGATAAAAAGTCAT
>JAAAKG020197567.1:0-16726 GCA_010014905.2 Druon quercuslanigerum | reverse complement strand
TTTCGAAAAATCAAGAAAAGTCCGGGTTTCCCAGATGGGTTACCACATCGAATTTTAAAATTTATGGGAGACATTTCGACATTATCCATTCGAAGATATCTAAAGGTCATTATTAAGAGAATGACGACAGCTCTACTACTACAGAGCATTCACCAGGTTTAAGAGGTAATTTTTATTTTATGACTCTAATTCCTCTGAAAATATAATATATGAACAATGACGACTTAAAAAAAGGTTACAAGTTGTTTAGAGACTATTTGAAAAGGAAAAGAAGAAACAGAAGACTGTGGAAACTATTAGTTCTTAACATTTTGTTTTCTTCTTCACTGTCACAGTTTTCGTAAATCAATTAGTTTTAGAAAGTGTTATTAACGTAATTTAAGATACCTACAAAGGTTTAACGTCTGAATGCCTCTGAAGAATGTTAAAACTTGGCCAGTTAAACAACCTGGGTACCCCAGACAAGTCTCAATTTTTTAGAAACTCGCTTTAGCCTTGGCAGGAACGCAGGGTTTAAAAATTCCTCGAAGAATATGTACCAATGAGCTGGCAAATTCTTTTCAGCACATAGATGGTGGTAATGCTGATACTCATGACTTTCAGATACCTCCGAATTTCGAAATTCCCTTGAATAATGTGAAAATTCGTCATGGTAATCCACCTGAGAAACCCAGACCATCATTGCTTTTTCGGCCATGCATTTTAGCCTTCGCAGGAACGTAGTGTCTAACAATTCTTCGAAGAATATGTTTCAGTTTCCTGGTAAATTCTCTGGAGCACGAGGTTTGTCGTAGTTCTTATAATTACGACCTATAGATACCTATAGAGAGTTAGCACCTAAATGCCTTTGAAGAATATTAAAACTAGACCTAGCAAGCGACCTAGGGATCCTGGAATATTCTCGCCATTTTGAAACCCGTTTTAACCTTGAGAGCAACGCAGAGTCACACAATTTATAAATTCTTCTAATTACGAATTTTAGATGCATCCAAAGTATTAGAATCTAGATGCTTTCGAAGAATGTTAAAACTTGACCTGGTAAGATACCTAGGGAACCTGAGCCATCCTCGCTGCTTCAGAAACTGGTTTTAGTCTTGGCAGGAAAGCAAGGTCTCAAAATTCCTCGAAGAATATTTTTGAGAATCCTGGTAAATTCCCTGGAGCACCTGGGTTTTTACAGGGTTTAAAATTCTTTGAAGAATATGTTTGAGGGACCTGGCGAATACTCTGCAGGGCCAGAGTGGCCCTAGACCTCGTAAGAAGGACGTCCGATCCTTGACAGATGGTTGAAAGTCGACTACATCCGAGGCAACTATAATCTTAATATTGACTTTGGTTGCGTTCAAATATAACATAACGTAACTTAACGAACGTTTCGTTCGGATCCCTGATTTTGATCAAATCTGCCGATAGAATTTGATTGATGGAAATTGTTTGATTTAATTGGATAGTTTCTTTTAAATGTGCAAAAATATTTAAAGAAAATAAAATATATTTCTATGAAATCTGATACAAGATTAAGAATCGTGTAAGTTCGTTGATGCTAGCCACACTTTCCATAGAAATTTTTAAAATAAATTTACTGTTTCCATGTTACTAAATGAAATCACACATTGTATCCACTGAAAATTTTCTGTGGAGAGAAACGGTGTTCTTAGTTTTAAAAACGGTTAAAATGTTCATTTTTTTATCAGACATGTTCAGAAAAGAGTCAGTGTTGTTAAATGCATATTAGTTTTACTAAAAAAATTACACACAGTGAGGATATTAATGCAGTCAAACTCGAAGATAGTCGAGGTTTTAGGGCTGGCTATGGACCTGACCTAACCTAACGGAACCGGACATAGTCAAACTCTGAACGTAACCAGTTAGGGTCGAATAAACCGTTTTCGGTGGATTTTACTGCGCGGTGAACAAGATTTTGGAAATTTTTTATCTAATACGGAGACAAGGGTAAACTAAATATTTAACGAAACTAAGGGAGGCAGTTTGTTGTTACACGTTAAAATAAATGTTTTACCTGCTTATATACATTAAACCTTCGCTGTCAGCCGAGCACCGTGTTTAAAAGGAGATCTTTCTCTGGAATAATCCAAAAATCCAAAACCTGCACGTTAACGCTTCAAGCGGGGAAGCACGCACTTTTGCCTATTTTGCAGTTTCATAAACACACATACAAAGAATTTATTTAACAGGAAATCACTTTTTCAATGTATTAGACTCGTACAAAAAAAAACAATTTTCAGTATTCTCACGCCAAGACAAGGAAGTTTGAGATTCAAAACACTACAGTGGGACTCCGATATCTGAACCTGATCGGACCCATCTTTCTACTCTTTCTATCTCTGTCTATCAAATACTTTTTCTTCTTTATTTTCTTTGTCGAATCGTAGTGCATGTTGGCGAGAGCCAATGACAGCGCCACTAATTCAGAAGAAATTTGAATTTCAATTAAATATCAACCAGAAATCTTATAGTATATAATTAATTTTAAACCGTAGTATAACATTCTTGATTAAAATTAATTTATATTCACTGCTCTTTTTTATTCACATTGCTCCAATAACTTCAAGGGACTACTTTGCGATATATATTCGCGTGTCTGATGTCACTGTTTTCAATGTCACAGACAAACTAATTCTACCTATTCGATCGTACGAAATAATCCAATCAGTTCCATCGACTTCAGTTGGCATCGGAGGCCCACTTCCGCTTGACGCGAGCTCGCCATCGTGCTTATTCGTGTGTGCCTCCCGGTTCAAGTGAACTGTCGGAACGTCGTGACGCAGTCGCACAGGTAGGCCCCAGCAGCTCCTCTCACCCATAGTCGCGGCGCGTCATCAATTCTCGGATGACTATCTCTGAGGGCTATATCGTTTATTTGTTGATAAAGTTAGCTTACTGTTAATATCTCGTTAACTATTACCCAATAATACTTAAACACGTATTTAATTAATTTCGAGGTACTTTCAGCTTTTTGAGTTCCATCAAAATCAGTGATCCGTGAGGGCATTTGGGTTTATGCTGTAATTTCCAACTTTGTTATTCCAAAAATTGCATCTTCATGACGTATTCTGATATTCTCTTTTCTTGCTCTACACTTTTAAAAAGAACTTTTAAAATAAGAAACTCTGCACATAATATTTTTCTTAACCTACCGTAAACTAGGGCTAAGCGGCACATGTGGGGAAAAGTATGGTGTACCCTTTATTCGGCGTTTCTGAATGTGAAATTTTCTTATCCTAGGTAAAAATATAGAGGCTTACAACTAGCAATTATAAAATTTCAATTTAAGAAACTTAGAAGAAGCAATATGGCGTTTATAATAGAGAATTAAGGGTGCGCCGCTTTCCACAACATATGCGCCGCTTGTTAGCCCCTGCTTACGGTATTTTGCTTGTACCCGTTACATGGATTTAAGGGGATCAACTCCACAATTTACAACTTTTACGTATGTTATTGTTTGCCGTTTTTAAAACGATTTTTTCCGACCCACCCTACTATTTAGCCGTAGAGACTTCCACAATAAATACAATACAATATTCTATGAAATTCGTTGTAATGACCTCATCTTTATGAATTGTGATTGTACTATTTATTCTGTCGAAGAAGAAAAGATGAAGAGCATATTTATCTGTGCAGATTACATCTAAAAAATATGAGACTTCGTGAGAGTTTTCCAAGGCGAAAAAGGTTATATGCGTATCATCGGATGTACGCCCGGCCCCTTCTAAGGTCCTGGAAGAGATCTTAACGATCTTGATTAATGCCGCGCGCTATAATCTTTAATGATGGCGACTTGTGCAGTCTCTCGAGGTGCATCAATCATAATTACCGTTTGGGACAATTAGGCTCGAATCAGGCAATAAAATTCCAAAAGGAATCTCCGCTGATTATATACCCGAAGGAGCTACACACACATCTGATCTGCTTCTTGGAACCCAAGAACGTGCTGGAACGTCACGCACATGCCGTCGAAATTACGCGCAACTGCACACGTGTAGCGTGAATACTTGAATAGTTGAATAGAGATCAAATCTAATTCATCTTCCTCCTCCTCCTCTTCTTCTTCTTTTTCTTCTTTTTCTTGTTCTTCTTCTTCTACTTCTTCTTATTAGTCCTCATCTTCTTCTTCTTCTTCATCATCTTCTTTTTGTTCTTCTTCTTCTACTATCACTATCACTACTTCTTATTATTCCTCTACTCTTCTTTCATCTCGTCTCGCAATCGTTCACCCACAGCTCCCGCGGGATTAGTCTTCATTCACATAATCAATTTTACCCTCATTTTCAATTCCACTCCAGATAGCAAAATTCCACTATTATACGAAAGTCTGAGCTCGAAAATTTTTTCTTGAGATGAGCGACTTCTTTGGCATTTAATTCTCCTTTTAATACACTTTGCAATAAACTATAAAAACGCGAGGCTTCGAGATTAAGGCAAACTTTTATGACACGAGTGAGTAAAAAACTGGTACTGGCTTATCAGGATTTAACAAGTATCCTTGGTTAATTGGAAGAGTTATCGTGCTAAACTATTTAAACCAACCGCAGAAGTTTTGATTAAATTTACTAGTAAAACTGGCAGTTTCAACTATTTTCTATAGTCATCTTAACTTAGAATATCGCTGTACCTTTAACAAATGACAACTTTGCAATCATAACTGTGTTCAACTTAACTACTGTCAAGTAGTAAACCTAATTGTAAGGTAAATGGTTACTCCTACATTTTCCCTCGATTAGTGCCATTTTTGTTATTTAAGTTTTTGATTCGGTTTCCGAATTGAGAAAACTTTCCACATAGAAAATCTATTCGGTTCAATTCAGACATCATTCTTTAGTAATCTATTCAGATTTCCAAGTTCATTTTGAACTAGGTTCAGTTAGGATTTTTCATTACTGTTATATATTCAGGCATCAATCAACGCATATCATTTTAATCGGATTTGCCCCTTAGATTACGAATGCGGGAAAAAAAATCTCCAACAAACCAAGTTTATTCAAATAGAATATTTTCACAAATAATAATAATTTGTTTAAAGTGGAAAATTTCAGAAAAAAGCGCAACTTGATAACATTCTAAAAGAATAGAGTTATACATAATAATAAATTGTATAAAAATGTAATAATCGAATTGTCTAGTTGTCCTGAAATTCGGGATGAATGGTAATATATTTTTCGTAAATTTGGCTAGACTTCCCGAATTTTCAGGACGAATAGACGCAGCCTTCATTTAAACATATAATTATCTATAGAAAGTAATATTTGCTGTACTGGCAACAATTTGTACAAAAATAAACCGAAAAAACTAATAATTAGCACGAAGAACTGGCGAAACCCAATGTGTCAATTTTTTTCATTTTTTATGGCTAATTGCGAAGAAAACTTTTTAAGTGAACTCGATCCAATATTGACAATTCTGAATCAAATTTACAAAAACATATTTTTTCTTTTGGAAAATACGTGTTAAACTTCATGTCTCGCAAAATCTTTAAATATAATTTTTTTCGACAAAAGTAATACGATCTTTTTTTTTAGAATCGAAAAAGTTTTGGGAAGTGACAAGCCTGAATATTCGAAGAAGAAAAATTTGTGGACCACTTCAGTAGTCTAAAACTGGTAAGTAACAAAAAAAAAATAATATTAAAAACATTTTATATATTTGAAATTCACAGACTATTAAGTTGATAAAGAGAATAATCAGGAAGAAGGTTCGATATATTAGAGTGAAGGATTTCAAAAAAATCCGTAGCTAGTCGTCCAGCTGTTTAAATCGTTTAGAAAGAATAGCGAAAATTTTGTAAACTTGATTCGTGGAGCTGGTAACGGGGGAAGGGTTCCGTCCGCCCGCCTGGGCTATTTGTCGGAAAAGGTGGGTAACTATAAGACTAGGGTGGTCCTTTTTTTAATTCGTTTGTTCCCACTGGCGAAATTTATTCATATGCCCAAAAAAATAAGTTCCACCAAATTTCAGCGAAATCGTTTAAAATTTACACCCCGGCTAGCCTTGGACCCATTGAATTTACATTTGATAACTCACGCCAAAACGAAAAATCTGTATGCATTTTTCAATTTTTATTCGAATCATTCTATTCCCGCGGAACAAATTTACATTGTATCGAAGGGTAATAAAAAATTGTGTAAATATTTATAAAATGCAAAATGGTGCCTAATTAAAAACTTGAAAAATGCCCTCTTTACATAGTTTTCAATAAGTGGACCTTCAAAATAAATTAATATATTGCATAACTTAATTCACTTTTTAAAAAAGTGTCTCGCGATCTCGAAATTCGGTATGAGTAATTCAATATTTTTCATTAGTTTAGTTAAGTCTTTCCGAATGTTCGGGACTAGTAGTCCTAAGATAGCCCGTCCCCTTTTCCAACCCCCCTCATTTTTTGCATGATGACTGGAAACAACCTTTTTTTTAATCTGAAAATTAATGTTTTCCATCTTTATGCACAATATTTTTTGCTCCAATCATTGTTTTTCAAAATTGAAAAAAAACTAATATTAAAAAAAAAAAATTAATATTACTAACTTAATTTCTCTTAATTTCTATAATATAATATATAATTAATATTATTTTGTCTAATTTTGTATAGAGCAAATTCGATTTATCAACGTTCACTTCAAACAATAAGAAGTAATTATTACTTTGTTCTATAACATTTTTTTATAAAATAATATGATATTTTGAAAGGCTGCAACTAAAAACAAATTAATGGTGAAAACACTCAATTTTCTGATTCTTTAAAATGATGTTGCCTATTCTGTATCTATTTTTAAACGATTTTTATATTCTGATTTATTTTCATGGCCGAATGTCACGTCATCCAGACTCTGTATGGTAGGATCTATTTCTGTTTAAATTTTATACCGATCACAAATACATTCCTTGATCTCTTACAAGTGACCCTACGGAACTGTCACTCACCTATCGATTTGCATACTTGTAGTTTAATTTTATATTTTCATACTCATTCGGATTACAAAAATAATATTTGAATCGGCTTAGAACGTTTTTTCTAGAAAATCTCATTGTCTAAAATGCTGAACTATCTGGAAATCACTCTTATATGTTTAAAACTCCATAACAACAAATTTTTAATATTTAGGGTTGAAATTTTTTGAAACGATTTCAACTGATTTAGTAAATAAAATCTAATAGAATATTTTATTTATAAGCTTTATTGTTAAGTGACGACGAAAAAAATTATATTTAGCAATCGCCGGAAAAAAACGTTGGCAGAAATTTAAAAAAAATTTTAACCAAAATTCAAAACAAAAAATGTATAATAAAAATTATTCATTACTTCTGCACGAATAACAATATATTTTAAATAATAGCAAGAAATTTCTTTTTGGCAGTATAATTCTCAATATAAATATTTCAGGGTGGCCTCTAAAAACAATAGCTTAAAAACCGGAATAGTATTATTTTTAAATTATATCTCCATTAATACTATCATTTTGAAAGTTTTCAGTAAAAAAAATCTTTCCAAATAAATTTAAACGTCACCTATTTCATATCACATAAAATTATTCAATTTTGGATGGACTTTTTTATCTCAAAACTTGTATTATTGTATTTTTTTAATAGGAGAAAGGATTTTTTTTATTTTTAACATTTTTATTAATATTTTAATTGAGTCGAAGTGAAGCAAATACTTTAATTTAAGCATTTGTCTTATTTTAAAGAGAATTTGATTTGTTTAAACATAGAATACAAATAAAAAATTCCTTTTTAAATTTTACAACTATAAGCCTGTTTTACAGAATCCCAAAAAACCCAATAAGTAAAAAAATTTAGTTTTATATTTTTTTTGTTAATTAAGATTTTTCTGCGGTTTATTTTAATACAAAACGTTTCTAATACATAAAATATTACTTTCTACTAATAATTAGATGTTCGAATCAATTTTCTCAGAAAAGAGTTAGAAAGTCGCGGTTTTTTCTGAATTTTTCAACCTGCTTTCAACTTTTCAATTTAACACTTAAAAAAATTATTTAAATTTAATAATATTCTCTTTAAGTAATACTAGAAAGTTGCGATTTTCTCTTAAATTCCTAACTTTTTGCCGACCTTTCAGTTATAGTGAGCTAATAATTATTAAAAGTTAATAAGTATTTGTTTTAAGAATTTATAATTGTGTACACCTATTTTCTTCTAGAGTAATGATATAAAGTTGTGATTTTTTCTGAAATTTTTCACTTTCTTGGCTTCCCAGTTGTGAACGAATAGTAAATAAACATCAAATATAATCACCTTGTTCAGCAATCTCTTTCTTTTGTGGATTTTTTTTTCTGAAATACAAAAATTACCAATTATGCATTTACCTCGTTTTACACACTAAACTTTGTAGCAAATAATCATTCGAATAATACCTTTTAAATTTATCTATATTTGCATAATTTTAACTGAAAATGTCAACTAAGAGAAGTACTCTAAGAGAAGCTAGTTATAAATAATAAATTCATTAAACAATTATTTTCGATTACTGACATTAATTATTACCTCACTGAGTAAAAGGTGGAAAAAAATATACAAATTTCAGAAAAACCGGAAGTATCTAGCATTGCAGTAGAGTAGAAGAGGAGATGGTTACAAACAAGCACGATTTTTTTAAATTACTTTTGTAAATCACTATTGTCTTGATCTAACTAAAAATTTAAAATCAAGTTGAAAAATGCAAAACCCCGCGACTTTTTAACACTATTCTAAGTGAAAATTGCTACGAAAAATAACAAATAATTCACAAAACGTATTTGAACATCAAATTATCAGTAAGGAGTAACATTTTATATGTTAGAAATAATTTGTACTTTAAAAACCAAACCGGAAAAAAACTTGTTAACGGCAAAATCTCGCAAAACTCAATTTTTCATTTACGGATTTTTTGGGACCCTATAAAACAGACTTAGGGGGTTAAAATTAAAAAACTAAATTTTCATTCGTATTCTATGGCTAATTTTGCAGACAAATATTGAGGATCAATTCGATACACCTGATATTGACGATTCTGAAGAAAACGTACAAAAACGTCTTTTTACATTCTCATCAGAGAAGTTATTAGATTTGTGTAAAATTTGACCCCCCCCCCCTTCCTCGTTTTTGTCGGATATCCATATTTTGAGACCCTCTGAACTCGAAGAACATGTTTTACGAAAATCTTTCTCTGTTTGTTTGTATGTGTGTCTGTGTATTTTTAGTTTGTTAGCACGATGAATTTCGAAAGAATTAACAGATTGTATTGGCCTTTGGTATAGTCTTGAGTGTCTTAAATCGAAGGTCAAGTTTGTTAGCCAGTCTTTTTGGATGAAAATTCAAAAAGTGAGCGCATTTTGAGCATTTTGGACACCATTTTTATTAAGATTGAAAAATTCTGTGCATGCCGTTCTTAGTACTCAAAAAGACAAACAATTTCTCCTTATGAATTTTGTTTATAAAACAAATTACCAGAGTTAATGTGAAGACCGAAGTAAGTGACATGCGACCAATGAGTGACGCCCTTGATTAATTTCTTTATTTAATAAAAAGTTTAGTTAATATAAAAATTTAAATGAAGGCTTAGTAAAAATCAGCATGCTTCAATATGAAATTATATATAAATATGCACACAAAACATTAGTAATTATTAATAAGCAATGCACAGAATAAAGTAATGATAAAATTTGTTGCAGGAAATTTTTTAAATGGATAAGGTTTTATTCAGACAACTTCGCTTTTAGTATTAAAAACAACTACTTCATTTATACTTACTAAAAAACTCGTGATTGAAGCTTCTCCAACAGTGAAAACCTAATTCTTGAACATTTTAAGCCAATAGTGTCACTAACTGGGGTATTCACCTTATAGCACCTACAAAATACAAAGAAGAAATAAAAATTTTAAGCCAAATAATGCGCGATATGAAAAAAGTCAAAAGAAGAAAAATGCTTCTTTTGAATGCCCTGAACGATTATCATAAGGACTTTTCGAATTTTCTTTAAGAATCGAATACTCGAATTTCGAAAGCATAAGAAATGAGACATAAAAAATTTTGTTTTGCTGTCAAACTATGCTAGATACGACAAATGATGAGTGAACAAATTTCGAAAAACGACGCAAGGCACGAAAAACAATTCACAAACATTGTTCACCCAAAAAGGATCTACAAATTCTTTATTTAGATTAAAAATACAAAATACTATTTTTGGAAAAACGAGACAAAAGCGACGAGAAAAAAATGAAGACAAAAGTCTTTCAGCCGAAAAAGATCTAAAAATGTGTTATAAGCTCTTATTATAATAATACATTAAAACTAAAAAAATTAACTCTTTGCAAGAGCGATACAACATACAATAACATTTTATTTAACAAAATTGTTCACCTAAATTATGGAATAAGCTGCAACAAAATGTTTTTATATCAAATTATTTTTTTAATTAAAAAACAAGGTAATAAAGATACGTATGTTTCAATAGCAACGCATATTATGAATTGTAATAATATAAATTTATAGAAATTATAGATATTTGAGGGTAGCTGAGATTACAAATTAGGGCAATATAAGAAGCAAATATTAAAGTATGTAAGAAATATAAAATTTGTACATTATTTTGAAATATCTGAATTAGCAGTATTAGTTGTCGATTCGAAGCGTGAGATAAATATATTACGGAGCGCGAAGTGCGAGAATAAACAGTCGGGCACCCAGGCGCGCTCAAACTTGCGTGACCTCTAAATATATTTAAAAAAATATATATGTATTTACTTTTTTTGGATTCGATAAAATGGCGGGGGAGAGTATATATGAACCTAGACGGAATTATTTATTACATTATTACATACTATCAATATTAGATGCTCGCCAAGCGCGGGGGAAACATTACATCGTCGATTAATAATATAAAAATATAAAACAAGATTGATATAACTCCAATTTTTAATTGTATATTTTATTTACTTTAAAAATATTATCTAACGGGAAATTTTAAATAATCAAAATTTTAATTCCTAGTTCTCGCACGGTTTTTAAGTCTAATTTTTTTTACTTGTTCACAGCTTTATTCAGAATCGGGCTTGGAAAATTGGGAGGATACTTTACAAATATTTAGTGTTCAATTCTTTTCTGGAATTTAAAATAGTTACATTCTAAATAGGCCTCTCTGTTCAATTGTAAATTTTGAATGTTGCATGTCGACATTTTTAATTGTGTTAGGGACTTAGGGACTTTCCATAAATTATAACTACAAATTACAAATTACAAGTAAGAATATAAAATCGAAAATAATTTTTAAAACTCCGGCGGAATGGAAGAATTAGTTTTTCATTAGGAAAAAATTACATTCGTTTATTTTAAATTAGAATAATACAAAATCATTTTATATTTTCGAAGCTAATTTTTTTCACTTATCATTTAAATGAATTTTGCCAAATTTGCGATTTTTAAACTGCTATTATTAAATGCAAATATTGTGTGCGAATAAAATAAAGTACACTTCCACATATTTCCGCAGCCTTGAAACGTACACGTTCCAGAATTCATAGTAAAGGGGCCCTCCCCTCTACCGCGAGTTTGCAGGTTATATTTGGCAAGCGAAATTCATTTGCCGCCCCGATCTTGTGTCGATGAGGGCGCTGTAAGAAACTTTTTCAACTGCGCATGTGCTGAAATGCGCGGGTCGATTTGTAATCAGTAAACACAATCAATAATGATACAGTTAAATGCACCCGACTCTCGATATAGTAATTCTTGAAACTGCTGCCTCATAAGTTTCTCAGCTCAATGGACAAGAGGCGGTTGCGACTCTTGCATGAAAAACACCAGCAGTGTAGCGGGAAGGCGCAGTACGCGGGTACTGGAATTTCGGATATTTAATTTTACTTCGTGAAACTGAAAGATCGTAAATCGACAAAAGAATAAAACATGACTGAGAAAATTTATTCTGAACTTGAAAAATATTACTATTCGTACATTTATGAAGTTCTTTAACGTTTAGAATATTTTCTCAAAAAAGTTGGCTGCATTCTAACGACGCGGGCATGACCGTACATGGAACCTGGTGGGAGGTGACGGAACTGCGCAATTTGAAATAAGCTTGTATAGGGGACTTGAAATAGGCGATTATATGAATAGGCACGATCATAATTTTTTTATTTGAAAATTGATCTAAATTAAACTACAATATATAATTATTTCAAACGATACAATATTTAAGCATTTAAAAAATAAACCAAACCATTTTCAATGCTTTCATAAATGCTTCCAATTCAAAGTTGTTTAGCATTAAACGATTCCTGTTTGAAATAATTTAATGTTGAAAGTTTGAAGCTAAAAGCTGATCAATAGTAAGATTTAGGATTTTTTTATTGTCAGTTTTGAAAGATTTAAAAAGGAGAATTTGGTAAACCATTTATAATACTTGAAATTATTTTGAATTTTTTATATAATGATCCAAAAAGGTTAAGGATCCCAGTCTTTGAAATTAATCGTGATATTATTAATTATTGTCTTTGAGGCAATGAAAAAGGGAAAAGCTTATTGGCATCCAAATTATTTTAAAAAATGGAGTTTGATTAAAGACTTAAAAATGAATTAAACAATGTTGAAAGATAGTCTACTAAAGAAAAATTAATTATTCAAAATTTGTTAAAAATGAACGAACCAATGTTAATAAATATTCCACTAGACCGATAGTAATAATTTTCAGCATAAAAAAAACGAATTTTCAATAAAAAAAAAGTATTTAAACATATTCCATTTGCTTAAATAATCGAAAATGTATTACCCAATGTGGATAAATATTTCACTAGACCATTATGAATCATTTGACGTAAAAAAAGGCGAGAATACAGTGCTCAAATGGGCGATTTCATGAAGAATTTACAAGCCTCTATATTTCCCGGTCGCATTTTCTCAAACCCTAAAATAGTATTCCAAAAACTCACCCGCAACTATTAAAATCAATATTAAAAAAAATGAGGGAATTTTTGCTTTCGGATCTGGAATGAAATAGGGGGATCATTGCCCTCTAGCATGAAAATAAAATTTGCCATGTATTTTTGGACCACCCTGGTGTTGATATCTATTTTCACGTAATGTGATAAATATCTCATATGATCGGCCATTTACTATTCCGATGATAATACAGGTTTCCTATATTAATAATAATGTTTAATAATGCTTAAAACTTGAATTTAACACTGCCAGTTTCGTGAAAAACTCCACATTAAAATAATCCCTGACTCAAAGTTAGGTAATTTAAAATTATATAATTTTGAAATAAGAACGATTACAATTGCGCAATCATATAATATAAATAAATTGAATAATAATTCAATAAATTATATGATATAAAATTCCTAAAACTGAACAATTAAAAATTGAGCCAGGTGCAGAATGTTGGCACATCGAACAATCTACCCATACGGAATCTCGTTCTCGGCTTAAGTTATGGAAAATATCGTAGTGTTATTCACAGTCTACACAAACAGGATTGGTCTTAATAATTATAATTATGTTCGGGCGTATCGCGTAGGAAAAGGATATATTGGATATGGTAGCAGGTAGACTCGAGTTAGCAAGGGGGTAAAGAAAATTTTACGGATGGGGTGATTGCACAATAAAAACTCTGGAATAAATTTTGTTGCAAGCTAATTTCAAGATGGGGTTCAATTGACAGTAGGTGACTTTACTAACCTCAAGTGCGAGGAAAACGATTCCTTGTGTAATGGTACGATTCAAAATACCCAGATTATTTTTTGTTGCACGGAAATGGCATTCTGGAATTAGCATCAGATTCACACATTGTTTTTTTTTTTGAGACTACACACAGACTACACACAGCCTACACACAGACTGATAGATAGACAAACATTTTCGTGATTCTTATTTTAATTTAACATTCATTCATTTTTCAGCGCAATTGAGCTGTATAAAGCTCATATTGCCCAATTCTATTTTCAGAAGTCACTTGTCAAACAGTGTGGTACATGACGAATAAGTGACTGTTAAAAATGGAATCAGGCGGTAGGAGTGGCTTTTCGTAACTGAATGACTAAAGGTTTATTAATAATTTTCTTAATTAATTTAATACTTGCACATAGCCTTCAAATTATATTCTCACTATGTGTCGCACCGCATGTACGACACTGAGTGCTGATAATGCCCGAAACCGTGTACTGACATTGTGCGACTCATGTGAACGCACTTAGTGCGCCATTACTTCGTGCTATCGAAAATCCGTGCAGAGACGCACGTGTAACGAATGACGTGCGACGAATGACGTGCGTCGCATGGGTTTTCCAAAGTCTCGAGAATCGGTAAAAACTGGTGAAAACTGGATAGTTCCAAGTTCCACTGTGTCTAATACCAGATTATTCTTGGGAGCACATGCGTTAGTTAAATTTATTCATCCTTTTTCTATAGAAACGTTTTTCTGCTCTCTACCTAAACTTCAGGGGTCTATGCCTTGTGCAATGTTGCTCTTTCTATACTGATAATGATCTGGACTCGTTGTGATGACAATGGCGACAATGACCACCCAAATCTTTCCTAGAGATTGGGCATTTCTATGGTCATATCTACATAGCTTCCAAGTAGTGTCTATCAATACTCTGAAATTAGAAAAACTGTGTCTTCTATCTTTCAAAGTGTTTCTGATCCGCATCTTCATTTTTAGAAAATAAATCTTTCATGATGTATTTTGTTTTCTTAACCATGATAGCGTTACTCGAAATTACATGATTATTTTATATCTTATTAATACCAAATTCATTTCAAAGCAGACGCATATTCTGTACTTTAAGTCGCAGAATTCTCCGTGAGGAAACATTATGTTTTTCTTTTAGAGAAAATAAAATGAAACGTGTTTTTCTGATTTGAGAAAACATTATTTTTACGAAGTTATGAAAAATCCTGCAAATGTAAACCTTAAAAATTCTTTGCTTTGGGAGTTATGGAGATGGAAAGAAAATGTTAAAAAGGCATTTGTTCGTAAACGGTTTCACTCAGGTTCAGATATAAAACAAATTTTATAAAGGTCTATGTGATGAATGAAGCATTTTTTTACAAATTTGCTTTTGTAACTAGCTTTTTGAAAACAAAAATTCCGGTAACAGAATATTATCACTATTTCGTTTATTTTCCTGTTTGACATGATCAAACTTTATTTGCCAGATTCGTCGAATCGGATTAATTATTTCATTCTCATCCTAATAAGAAGGTATTGGTTTTATGTAAAACTTCACTTTGTCGGCTTACATCAAATCTCCACGTTTTGAGACCCGTTGGGCACGAAATTTAAGAACGTAATTGGAACGTTCTTAAACGTTTCTTGGACGCACAAGTCAAAAAACGTCATTTGAACGTTTTAAAAACTGTCCTAAGACAGACCAAATAATGTTCGAAAATCGTTTCATGTTCTAAATACGTCTTTAAAACGTTTCTGGAACATTGTATGTTAATGGTACGTTATTTGGACTGACGTTTTTAAGCCATTCGAATGATGTTCTTAAACGTTTGTGCGCACTGGGTTGTCTGTCAGTCTGCCTGTCTGTAATCTGTACTCTGTAGTCTGTATTCTGTAGGCATTATAACTTTCGAAAAATTAATCAGATTGGATTCTGCTTTGGCACACATTTTTATGGCCTAAAAAGAAAAAATGGGTTTATTAACCAGATATTTTGGATGAAAATTCAAAAAGTAAACGCATTTTCAAAATATTTAAGACTATTTTTTTCAAGATTTAAAAATTCTATGTATGGCTATTTATAGTACTCAGAAACTCGAACAATTTATCCTTTAAATTTTTTCGATAAAATGAAAATGATCAGAGTTATAGCATTTTCAAAATTCAAAAAAACAAGCTAAAATGCACATCTTAAGCCAAACAACGCCTGATATGAAAAAAGTCCAGATAAAATATACGTTGACAAGATTATCATTATAACTTTTTCAATTTTGTCGTAAAGTTGAAAATTCAAATTTTGACCATACAAAAATTAATGAAGAATAAAAAATTCCATGTTGTGGTCAAAATATGCAAGATACGAAAAAAAAGAACTGAAATTGCTCTACCTGAAAAGTTGAAAACTCAAATTTTTACCATACAAAAATTAATGAAAAATCAAAAATTTCATGTTGTGGTCAAAATATGCAAGATACGAAAAAAAATGAACTGAAATTTGCTCTACATGAAAAGATCTTTTAAAAATTCGTAATTGATCACCTTTCGATTGGACGCGTAGTTTTCGTTTTAATCATAAACAAAAACATTCAAAATGAAAAAATTAAATTTTTCGAAGAATGACACACGGTTCGAATTAAAATTAACAGACTAAAGTTGTTCACCCTGAAAAGATCTATACATTTTTTATTCATCATTTTTAGATAGGGCGATTGGACGTTCTTTCAATCGTAAAAATAAGATTCAAAATTAAAAAAATTTATTTTTGAAAAACGACACAAGTTTCAGTATAATGTGTAGTATAATTTGTATTTTAATAGAATGCGCATTTTTTTAATGATAAAAATGATACTTTAAAAATACTTTTCTTACGCAATAATAAAAAAGAAAATTAAAAAGGAGATTTCTACATTATTTTTCATAATCTGAATCAACAGTGCCAGCCCGAGGTACAGAAATAAATATAATGTGTCTGTGTATGTTGGGGGGGGGGGGGGGGGGCTAATGAAAAATTTGGTTTTTTTTAGAAAATAGAGGGAAAACTTTAAATACTC
>JAAAKG020197556.1:0-23920 GCA_010014905.2 Druon quercuslanigerum | reverse complement strand
AGTTAATCGTCGAACCTTAAATGTGTAGACTTTAATGTGTAGACTCGACGTTTTCGCTTAATGTGTAGAGTTCATATCATGTGTAGTATCGATATGTGTAGTATCGACCGGGCCCCAGAAGAAATTTACATAAAAAGTTGAACTTTCTACCAAAAAAGTGAATTTAAAAAAAAAAGATAAAATTATAATTAAAAAGATAAATTTTCCATCAGGAATATTAATTGTCATTCAGTTAGTAGATATTTTAAAACCAAAATGAAGAATTTCCTTTAAAAGGTTGAGTTTTTAACAAAAAATGTGACTTATCAACAAAAAAGTTTATATTCTGTTAAATAGTAAAATTTTAAAATAGATATTTAAATTTTCACCTAAATAGTAGAATTTTTTACCCAATTGTTAAAATTTCAATCGAGGAGGTTATTTTCTAACACAGACGATTAACTTTCTACAAAAAAACAATAAAGTACAAGAATTTTCAACGAAACAGTTGCATTTTTTGTTAAAAAATATGACATTTTTAGGGAAAGAGATGAATGTGCCACAAAAGAGTGTAATTTTCAAAAAGTTAATTAAAATCTCGACCAAGTAGTTGAATTTGTAACCTAAAATGATGAATTTTCAACCTAATCGTAGAATATTCGAACATTTTAAACCAGATGTGAATATTTTGTTAAATTGTTTTTTTAACAAATTCATACAACTTTCAATGAAATAGTAGAACTTTTAACCGAAGAAGGTCAATTTTTAACAAAAAATTTAAATTTTCAACTAAAAATATGAGTTCTTAATTAAGAAAATTATTTTCCAATCTATTAGTCGAATTTTCAAACAAAAAAGAAGAAATTTACATAAGCAGTTGAACTTTCTACACAAAAGTGAATTTTTAACAAAAAAGATAAAAATTCAATTAAAAAGATAAATTTTCCATCAGGAATATTAATTTTCAATCAGTTCGTAGATATTTCAAAACCAAAATGAATAATTTTCTTGAAAAGGTTGAATTTTTAACAAAAAATATGACTTATCAACAAAAAAGTTAATATTTTAGTAAATAGTAAAATTTTCAAATAAATATTTAAATTTTCACCTAAACAAATGAAGTTTTTACCCAATTATTAAAATTTGAACCGAGGAGTACAAGAATTTTCAACAAAACATTTGCATTTTTTGCCAAAAAATATGACATTTTTAGCGAAAGAGATGATGATGACAAAATAGTTTATTTAAAAAAAAAATAATTAAATTTTTAACCAAACAGTTAAATTTGTAACCTACAATGATGAATTTCCAACCTAATGGTAGAATATTCGAACAAAAAAGAATAAACTTTAACCAAATAGTTGACTTTTTAACCCAGAAGATTCATTTTCTAGCAAAAGATGAATTTTCAACGAAATAGTTGAATTTTCAGCTCATGAAATTCATTTTCATCCATAAGACGAATATTAAACCAGATAGTTGAATTTTTAACTTATGATTCATATATTTTTGTATTTCAAATACAAATTGCAATAGTTAAACTGTGGGATAAAAAAAATTAATTTTCAACAAAGTATCAACTTTCAATCAAAGAAGGTGAATTTTTAACAAAAAAGTTAAATTTTCAACTAAAAATATGAGTTTTTCATTAAGAAGATTAATTTTCAATCTATTAGTTGAATTTTAGAACAAAAAAGAAGAAATTTACATAAGCAGTTGAACTTTCTACACAAAAGTGAATTTTTAACAAAAAAGATAAAAATTCAATTAAAAAGATAGATTTTCCATCAGGAATATTAATTTTCAATCAATTAATAGATATTTCAAAGCCAAAATGAATAATTTTCTTTAAAAGGTTGAATTTTTAACAAAAAATGTGACTTATCAACAAAAAAGTTAATATTCTGTTAAATAGTCAAATTCTTAAATAGATATTTAAATTTTAACCTAAATAGTAGAATTTTTTACCCAATTGTTAAAATTTCAACCGAGGAGATTATTTTCTAACACAGACGATTAACTTTCTACAAAAAAACAATAAAGTACAAGAATTTTCAACAAAACAGTTGCATTTTTTGTCAAAAAATATGACATTTTTAGGGAAAGAGATGAATGTGCTACAAAAGAGTGTAATTTTCAAAAAGTTAATTAAAATTTCGACCAAGTAGTTGAATTTGTAACCTATATTGATAATTTTCCAATCTAATGGTAGAATATTCGAACAAAAAAGAATAAACTTTAACCAAATAGCTGAATTTTCAACTCATAAAATTCATTTTCAGCCGTAAATGCAAAAGTTAAATTTTAAGATAAAAAAATCAATTAGAATAAAGTTAATTTTGAACAAAGTAGTTAAATTTTAAACCATAAGTGAATATTCTGTTAAATTGTTTTAAAACAAATTCATACAACTTTCACTTAAATAGTAGAACTTTAATTCAAAGAAGGTGAATTTTTTTTTTAAAGTTAAATTTTCAGCTAAAAAGATGAGTTTACAATTCAGAAAACTGAGTTTAATCAATTAGTCAAATTTTCAAACAGAAAAGAAGAAATTTCCATAGAAAGTTGAGCTTTCAATTAAAAAGATGAATTTTGAACGACAAAGTTAAATTTTCAAATAAAAATATGAATGTTCCATCAGGAAGATTAATTTTCAAACCAAAATAAAGAATTGTCTGTAAAAGGTAGAATTTTCAAACAATTAATGTGACTTATCAACAAAAAAATTAATATTCTGTCAAATAGTAAAACTTTCAAATCAATATTTAAATTTTCACCTATTAGGTGAGTTTTTTACCCAAATGTTGAAGTTTTGACCAAAGAGATTTATTTTTAACCCAGAGAATTAACTTTCTACAAAAAAATCATTAAAGTACAAGGATTTTTAACCAAAAAGTTGCTTTTTACCAAAGAACATGACATTTTCACCGAAAGAGATAAATTTGCTACAAAATAGTTAAATTTCCAACCAAATGGTAGAATTTTGGAACAAATAGGAAGAAACCTTAACTAAATAGTTAAGTTTTAAGATAACAAAATCATTAAAAAAAATAAAATGAATTTTAAACAAAGTAGTTAACTTTGAAATCAGAGGTGAATATTTTTTTTACTTGATTTTTTAACAAATTCGTACAACTTTTAATCAGGTAATAGAACTTTGAACCAAAGATGGTTATTTTTGAACAAAAAAGTTGAATTTTTAACTAAAAATATTAATTTTCCACCAGGAAGTTCAATCAGTCCAATTGACAAACCAAAAGGAATTTTTTATAAAGTGTTAAATCTTCAATCAAACAGTTTAATTTCTGACCAAAGAATATTAAATTGTATACAAGTGATAAATTTGTTACAAAATAGTTAAAATTTCGATAATAGAATTAAATTTTTAACCACATAGTTAATTCTCAAGCAAAAGAGACAAATTTTCAACAAAATAATAAAAAAATTTAAAAATTGGTTGAATTTTTAACCTACGAAGAATAATTTTTAAGTTAAATTGTGAAATAAACTTTCAATCTAAAAGGACCAGTTTTTATCAAAACAATTATATTTAAAATAAAAAATACGAAATAAAAAAATAGATTAAATTTCAACCAAAGAAGATGAATTCTTAACCAAAATGTTTAATTTTTAACTATAAAGATTAATTAAAAGATTTTCCACCAGACAGAATAATTTTCAGTCCATTAATTTAATTTTCAAGCTAAAAAGAGGAATTATATACAAAACATTTGAATTTTTAACCAAAAAGTATAAATTTTCAACAAAAAGTTGATTTTCTACCAAATAAATAAACTTTTAAATAAATAGTTAAATTCTTAACAGAATAGTTAAAATTTCTACCTAAATAGTTGAAGTTCCAACCAATGAGTTTTTCTACAAAAAATCAATTAGAAGATTAAATTTTCATCTACAGAGATGAATCTTCAAACTAAAAAGACGCATTTCCTACAAAATGAATTAATTTTCGAACGTAACAGATGAATTTTTAACAAGAAAGTTGATTTTTCCACCTAAAATTGGGGTTTGTAACAACAACAAGAAAATTAAAAAAAATAAATTGTAATTAAAAATTTAATAGTTACAAGTTACATGTATAGTTAAAAAAATTAATTTTCCCCTTTAAAAAACGAATTTTCATCAAAATGTTTTAAAAAAATATGAATTTTTGACTAAAACAATTAATCTTAACAAAACAAAATTTATTTTCAACCAAATTATTAAAGTTTTAACTAAAAAGATTAATTATGTATTAAAAAGACATATTGTTAATAAATGAATCTCTAACAAACAAAATGCATTTTGAACAAAATTGTTGAATTTTCTACAAACACGACAGTCTTTCATCCACACATAGAATAGTAAAACTTGCAGTTTAAAAAAGAAATTGTCAACCGAAAATAACGAATTCGCAAAATAATAGTTAGATTTTCTGCCAAAGAAATAAATTTTTAACCAAAAAGATCAATTTTCAACCAAGAAGATTAGAGGTTTCTGCCAAAAAATATGAATTTCTATCAATATACATAATTTTTCATCGAAATTAATTTTCAATTTAAAAATACTAATTTTGAACAAAATAATCGAATTTTACACAAAATAATTTGATTTTTATTTGAAAAGATCAATTTTCTGCCAAGAAGATTAATTTTTATCACAGAAGATGAACTTTTAACAAACTGCAGGAATTTTCAACTAAAATGAAAAATCTTCAACAAAAAAAACAAAATAATTTTGAACCAAATAGTTGTATTTTCGACCAAATGAATGGATTTTTAACTAAATAATTTAAACTTTCAACATAAGTAGAATAGTTAAATTTTAATTTGATAAAATTAATTTCCAAACAAAAAAAAATCAACTTGCAAGCAAATATTGAATGGTTATATATATATATATATAGTTGAAAAACTTAATTTCCAACTAAAAAAACGAGTTTTCAACGAAATAGTTAAATTTTTAGCCGAAAAATGAATTTTTAAATGGTTGGAATTTTTTACCCAAAAAGATAAATTTTCACAAAACGGTTGAAGTTTCAAAAAAAAAGATTTTTGCACAAAACAGTTGAATTTTCAGCAAAGTAATAAAACAAAACAAACAAAAAAATTCCATTTTAACGAAATTTAAATTTAAATTACCTTCAACAAAAATTGGAAAATTATATCAATTCAGTTTGCATTTAAGCGAAAAAAGAAAATAAGGGAGAAAAGGTATAGTTTCTTAAAAACAAAATTTATTTTTTTTCTAATACTTGTCTAGCGATTTTTTATATTCGAGCTTAAAATCTTTTAAATTTCTTAGAAATTCCTTGGCATAGCTTCAAACTTTGTAAATATTTTGTAATTCTTTGGATTCTTTTAAAATAAATAAATAAAAGTCCATAGACGTATGTTCAAATAAAATTTATTTTATACCAAGAAGTTTTATAGAAACATTCGAATATCGTTAAAATCCATTAAAATAAGTAGAAATATTTTAAAGTCTTTGTAGTCCAAAGGTCTTAGGAAATCTCTTTAAATCGAGCCCAAAACCTTTTTGAAAATCCTACGAAAGTCTTTGAAATCTCTTGCAATTTTAGAAATATTTTGGAACAAGTTAAAATCTTAAAAACCAAATCACTTTTCAACCAAGTGAGATGAATTCTGAATGTAAAGCAGACTTTTCAAACAAAAACATTCCATTTTAACGAAATTTAAATTACCTTCAACGAAAATTGGTTTATTATATCAATTTAGTTTGCATTTAAGCGATAAAAGAAAATAAGGGAGAAAAGGGATAGTTTCTTAAAAACAAAGGAAAAAGAAGAATGCTTTAAAAAAGAGGAAAAGTTGAGAATAGGGAAAAGAGTGTAAAGTATTTACTAAATTAAGATATTTTTTGATGAAATAATTTTTACAGAACTGTGCTCATCATACTTATGGCAGCCAATGCGAATACTGTGAATACGGATACGAGGGAGATGCAACTCGCGGTTCTTCATACGATTGTCAACAAAATAAATCCTCAATCGTTTCTCTTGTCTGCGATCCTGCGGGCTCTAAAAGCGCATTGTTAATTGGAAACCAATGCATGTGCAAAACAAACGTTATTGGGTCAAGATGTGACCTCTGTCGTCCTTATACTTTTGGCCTTTCGATCAACAATATCGACGGATGCAATCAATGTTTCTGCAGTGGAGTCTCCAACCAATGTCACGAAAGTTCATTACACATTCAGCAACTTCCAGTGTTTATTCTTGATCAAAAATCATCATTCAAACTCACCGACAGGTAGGCAATTTTCTTTTTACCGCGCGAACATTAAACCACCGCCACCTACCGCACGGCACTCCCCTTCATAGGCTACCGCACGACCACCAACACCAAGAAACAAAAGCGACTTTCGTAATTGCAAAATACCCTCACGAAAAAATATGATGGGTAAATGATTTATAGCTTAAATTAAATTTAATATAACTAAAAATAGAGATAGTAAAAAGGTATTCAGACTATAATCTTATTTGTAGCCCTTCTGAAGCATTTTGATTACTTGAATTTTCTACATTTCTCTAAGGCTTATTGCTTCATAAAAAGGGCAATGCAATAAAATTTTCATCAATTATAAATAGAAAGATGCCCAATTATTATCTAGTAAAATAAATGTTAAATATAACTTAAAAAATAAACTGGACAAATTGGAAATGTAGAAATTCCTTGAAATCTTTGAACCTCTTTTGAGTTTCTTTGAAATATTTCAAATTCTTGAAACAGTTGTACATCATTTAAAATCCTCTTAATATAAAAAACAAATTTAATTTATTATTTAAGGTTTTCTAGAAATGTCTTGAAATTTGTGAAATTCACTACAATCTTTGAAATACTTTGGAAACCCTACCAAATTATTTGACATTTTATAATATTTTTTAAATGTTTTGACATTTTTTCGAATTTTTAAAATAACATAAAATCTTTTTAAAAAATTTAAAAGTTTTTTATTTCAAAAGTTTTCAAAAGATTCAAAATTAATTAAAAACTAAAAAAAAAAATTTAATCAAAAAAATGTAAATTTTGAAATATTTTATGATAATAAAATACGTATCTTAAAATTCATGGGATAATTTGATCTGATTTTTCAAAATTATTTTTAATTAATTTTAAGAGAGTATTTAAATAGAATTTAGAGGAATTCAAAGATTTCCAAATTTGACAAAACATAATCTCGAACATTCGAAGGCATTTTATAATATTTTAAGAAGATTTTTGGAAAAATTCAAATAATTTTTAAAGCTATTAAGAAATTGTGAATATTCTGGAAATGATTAAAAAATAATTTTGAAAAAATAATATTTACAAACTCTTAAAAAAAATCTGAATTTTTGAAGATTTCAAAAAAAAATCGAAGATTTAAAGAAGTTTGAAAGGCTTCATGAAAATTTAATAGCTTTTCTTGAGATTCGTGGGAAAAATTTTCTTATTTTGGTTAATTTTTTTTAAGAAAATTTAAAAATTTAAAAAAATTTTTTTAAATATTGCTACAAACGTCAACAACAAAATTTTTTTAAACTTGGAGAAGTCCTGCATATCTTTTAAACCAACTCAAATTTTTTCTACAATTTTGCAAAAAGTTTCATGTTTAATGTTTTCCCGTTTAAGAGAATATCTTATTCCCTTAAATATATAAAAGGTCCTTTTTTTGAAAATTCTGATAAGTCTGTTACATTCGCTTTATTATTTTCTGAAGTTTTTTAAAAGAATTCGTACAATTTTAAAAATATTTATAAGGTTTTCAAGTTTTTGTAATGATTCAAAGATTAATTTGCGATTTGAAAGGATTTCTAAATATTTTTAACAAATTGTAAATTTTTTTAGGTTTTGAAATAAATTTTGAAGCTTTTTAAGAATTTTAAAATTAATTTTTAAAGATAATCTTATTTGTAGCCCTTCTGAAGCATTTTGATTTCTTGAATTTTCTACATTTCTCAAAGGCTTAATGCTTCATAAAAAGGGACATGCAATAAAATTTTTATCAATTTTAAATAAAAAGGCACCCAATTATTATCTAGTCAAATAAATTTTTAATTTAATTAAAAAAATAAACTGGATAAATTGAAAATATTAGTAAGTAAATTAAAATCTTATATTTGTAGAAATTCCTTGAAATCTGTGAACCCCTTTTGAGTTTCTTTGAAATCTTTATAATTCTTAAAACAGTTGTATATCATTTAAAATCCTCTCAATATAAAAACAAATTAAACTTATGCTTTAAGGTTTTCTGGAAATGTCTTGAAATTTGTAAAATTGACGACAATCTTTGAAATACTTTGGAAACCCTACGAAAGTATTGAACGTTTTATAACATTTTTTAAATCTTTTGACATTTTTTCGAATCTTTTAAAATAATATAAAATCTTTTTAAACAATTTTTAATTTTTTTTCCCTTCATATTCCTTGCAATCGTTGAAATCCGTAGAAATCAATTTAAATAACATTTATTATATTTCGTTATTAGAAATTTCAGCTCGATACGTCAAAAATTGAGCTGGCGCCTTTTCCATGTAAAATACAATGGAAAAAATTGTTATTTTCTTATTAAAAAAAAAATTAAAAGTAAAATTTTTTTTGAATGTTTGTTTAAAAATTCTTACAGGAAATTAAATTCTCTACAAAAAGTTGCTCTGAAAATGTTTCCGTAAACTCAATGGAAAAAAGTTACAATGCGTAGAAAAGGAGGAAAAAACTGAAAATGAAAATTACAAAAAGATATTAAAATATTGATCTTTGTCAATAAATCGAATACAATTAAATGATTATTAGAATAAATCTAGACATAAGAAAATTAAAAATTTCTACAAAATAAAATATTCTGCTGAATATTATTATTATTATTTCAAACATAGGAAAAAAACTTGTTTTCTTAAAAAAAAATTAATTGGTCTCAATATTCGATTGTTTAATGTTTTTCCTCTTCTTCTATGCACTGTAACTTCTTTCTCATTAAGTTTAATAAAAAATTTAATGAGCCAATTTTTGTAGAGAATTTAATTTGCTGTAAGAATATGCGAACAAGTATTCAAAAAAAATTGTTTACTTATAATTATTTTAAAAATAAGAAAATAAATTTTTTTTCCTATGTATTTTAAAAGGGAAAGGGGACCCCCCCCCCATGCGCTAGCTCAATTTTTGATGTATCGAGCTGAACTTCTGGGAGAATTTTTTATTTGTGTCAAAGAAACGTTATTTCTGAGAAAATTTTTTTTTAAATCCCTTAAGCTCTTTGAATATTGAAAAAATCCATGAAAATAAGTAAAAATCTTTTAAATCGTTGAAAATTCGATAATAAAATCCTTAAAATCTTGTGAAATTTCTCAAAGTCCTCAACATCCGTTGAAGTGTTTAAAATCGCTGAAGGTTTTGCTTGAAATTTTATTTCATACAATTTATTTTCAAAAATTCTCCAGAAATTTCTGTAAAATGTTTCGAAATACTATGAAATTCTTTAAAATTCCTTGAATTTTTCGAAATATCTGGAAATTCTTTAGAAGTTGTAAAAATAGCTCAATATATATTTAAAATTCCGGAAACCCTTTGAAATAATTAAATGTGAAATTCCTTTAAATCGTGCTTAATATTTTTGGCATTCCTACAAAATTCTTTGAAAGTCCTTCTTTTTTTGTAATCTTTTGAAATTATTTTGAATTGTTCCAAATAACATAAAAATTTTGTGAACCAACCAAATTAATTTTTTTTATTTTCCCTACTTCTGTAGAAATCCTTTATAATAATGTTTCATATATTTGGAAATGCTAAAAAAATTCTTTGAAATCCCTCGAAATGTTTAAAATTCTTGAAAATTCAAGCAGATCCTTTGAATCTTATGAAATTCTTTGAAATCTCTTGAAATTACATTTAATTTAATTTATTTCCAAAACTTCTTCAGAAATCTCTTATAATCAAGCTTAAAATTTTGGAAATCTTTTGAAATTCTTTGGAATATTTTTTAAAAACTTGAATTCTGTTTGAATAAAATTTATTTTATTCCCTAAAGTTTTATAGAAATTTTCGAATATCGTAAAAATCCATTAAAATAATTGGAAATATTTTAAATCCCTTGTAATGTTTGGAGATTTAAAAGTAGAAATCTTTAAATCTTGTAAAATATCTTCAAATATTTCAAAATATCCCAAATTTCCCCAGAAATCCCTTAAAATCGAGTTAAAAATCTTTTTGAAAACCTACGAACTTATTTCAAATCCCTTGAAAATTTCGAAATCTCATGAAATTCTTTGGAATCTGTTGAAAATCCTTAAAATCCATTAAATGTTTTAAAAGGCTGCAAAACACCTTTCAAGTAATGCTAGGTTCTATAAAATCCTTTAAACCTTGAGAAATTCTTTAAAATCATTTAAAACTCCTTTAATTCTTCTTTAAATCTTTTAATCCTTTAAATATCCTTTAAATCCTTTAAATCCTTTAAATCCTCCTTTAAAAAATCTATAAAAAAACCTTTCAGATCTCTCAAAAATCTTTGAAATCCTAGGAGATTCTAGAAAATCCTTTAATTCCTATAAAATTTTTTAATTAACTTTAAAATCCCTCAAGATATTAGTTATTTTAATTTCTAAACTTCTTGGAGTTTCAAGAGCATCCTTTGAAACTATGGAAATTCTTCGTAATACCTACAAATCTCTTCAAATTACATTTAATTTTTTTTCTAAGACTTCTCTAGCCATTTTTTGTATTCGAACTTGAAATTTTCGAAATATTTTGTAATTCTTTGGATTCTTTTTAAATAAATTGAAATCTTTAAAATATTTTAAAGGTCTTAGAAAATCTCTTTAAATCTTCTGAGCAAGTTAAAATCTTAAAAATCTTTTAAAATTTTGTAAATTCTTTAAAATGGCTACAAATCCTATAAAATCCCTTAAATATTGTGAAATTCTTGAAAATCTCTTAAAGTTTTTGGAAATCCTACAAAACTCTTTGAAAGTCCTTCTATTTTTTATTATACTTTAAAATTCTTTTTAATTGTTCAAAACAAAATAAAAAATTTGGAAAACCACCAAATTAAAATGTTTTATTTTCCCTACTTCTGTAGAAATACCATATAATAAAGTTTCAAATACTTTGAAATGCTAAAAAAATTCTTTGAAATCTCACGAAATGTTTAAAATTCTTGAAAATTCAAGCAGATCCTTTGAATCTTATGAAATTCTTTAAAATATCTTAAAATCTCTTGAAATTATATTTCATTTTGAAATGTGAAATTTTGGAAATCTTTTGAAATTCTTTAGAATATTAAAAAAAAACTTGAAGTCTGTTGAAATAAAATTTATTTTATTCCCTAAAGTTTTATAGAAATTTTCGAATATCGTAAAAATCCATTAAAATAATTGGAAATATTTTAAATCCCTTGTAATGTTTGGAGATTTAATAGTAGAAATCTTTAAATCTTGTAAAATATCTTCAAATATTTCAAAATATCCCAAATTTTCCTAGAAATCCCTTAAAATCGAGTTAAAAATCTTTTTGAAAACCTAAGAAGTTCTTTGAAATCTCTTGCAATTTTAGAAATATTTTGGAAATCCTCTGAACAAGTCAAAATCTTAAAAATCTTTTAAAATTTTGTAAATCCTTTAAAATGGCTACAGATCCTATAAGGTCCCTTAAATATTGTGAAATTCTTGAAAATCCCTTAAAATCTTTGGAAATATTTAAAATATTTGAACATTAATCCTTTTGATTCTGAGTTTCTTCTAATGATTTTTCTAGTGTTGTAAATAAAAAATTATAAGAAAATCATTATCGACTATAGTAAATTGAAATATTCCTAAAATATCCTATAATATTTTTTTAAATTCTGGAAAATCTGTTGAACTAAATAAATATACAAAAACAAAAACATGCAATGTCTTTTTATTATGAAAAATAGGGCCTCTATGTAATCTCACGCCTGATATTAATCATAATAAAATGATAATTTAAATATTTATTTAAATTTGCAGCACAAGGCGTAAGATTGTCAATGCTGACTTGGAGGTGAATACAGGGACAAATGAAATCGGCTATCACTATCCGAATTCTCGAAGCGAGAGATTGTTCTGGTCTCTGCCTAGGGAATATACAGGGAATAAATTGACTAGTTATGGATCGAATTTGTCTTTAACTCAGCATATTATCACTGCTCCTGATGCACGAACATTTTCTGATCAGGATGTTATCCTCTTTGGAAATGGTATCACGCTTTATTGGAAGAATCCGCGGGAATTGACGCCTGGAGTCCCAGTGGTAAGAATAATTAATATTATTTGTTAATCTGTGAGACAATTGGGTTGCTACAAGATCTAAAAATGTTGGAGAAGTTATAGAATTTCAAAAATACTGGATTTTTCTATTCACATCTACTTTAGAGTCCTAAAAAACAAAACCAATTATTAAAAATCATATGGCGCTATTTTCGATTCTTTTTCAAAACTATCTCGAAACTAATCAAAAGAATTTAAAAATATTCTTGTCAAAAAACTTGTGTTTGTGATTGGATGAAGATACCAAAAAAGTTTTGTTGAACATTTGTTTATTTTGTTTATTTGGCCAGAAAATACATCTTTTTGGATTGAGAATTAATCTTCTTTGTTAAAAGTTCAACTGTCTTCTTAAAAATTCAATTATTTTATTGAAAAGGCAACTGTTTTTTTGATTTAATGATTTTTTATTCGAAAATTCGTACGTGTAGGTTGTAAATTCAACTATTTGACTGAAAATTAAAATTAAATTAAAAAGCTCATGGCGCCATTTTCGATTCTTTTACAAAACTATATCGAAACTAATCAAAAGAATCTGAAACTATTCTTGTCAGAAAACTTGTGTTTGAGATTGGATGAAGATACAAAAAAAGTTTTGTTGAACATTTGTTTATTTGGCCCGAAAATACATCTTTGTGGATTGAGAATTAATCTTCTTTGTTAAAAGTTCAACTGTCTTCTTAAAAATTCAATTATTTTATTGAAAAGGCAACTGTTTTTTTGATTTAATGATTTTTTATTCGAAAATTCGTACGTGTAGGTTGTAAATTCAACTATTTGACTGAAAATTAAAATTAAATTAAAAAGCTCATGGCGCCATTTTCGATTCTTTTACAAAACTATATCGAAACTAATCAAAAGAATCTGAAACTATTCTTGTCAGAAAACTTGTGTTTGAGATTGGATGAAGATACAAAAAAAGTTTTGTTGAACATTTGTTTATTTGGCCAGAAAATACATCTTTTTGGATTACAACGTTTTATGAATAATTCTAGTAAGTTTAAGAGATATTTAGAAGTTTTAAAAATATTAAAAATCAATTTAAATCTTGAAAAAAATTTTAATACGTTAGAAAAACGGACATTATTCAATATTTGGAAAGAAATATTTTCCACTTTCGAAAAGATTTTGAAAGGTTTCACGATAATAAAAAACTTACTAAATAAAATACATATCTTAAAATTCATGAGATAATTTGATCTGATTTTTTTATTATTTTACATTGATTTTAAGAAAGTATTTAAATAGACTTTAGAGGAATTCAAAGATTTCCAAATTTGATAAAACATAATCTCGAACATTCAAAGGCATTTTTTAATATTTTAAGCAGATTTTTGGAAACATTCACATAATTTTAAAAGCTATTTAGAAGTTGTGAAGATTCTGGAAATGGTTAAGAAATAATAAAAAATTTAAATATTTACAAAAACTCAAAACAAAATCTGAATTTTTGAAGATTCCAAAAAAAAATTCAAAGCTTTTAAAGAAGTTTGAAAGGCTTCATGAAAATTAAAAGCTTTTCTTGCGATTCGTGGGAAAAATTTTCTTATTTTGAAAAATTAATTTTTAAAGAAAATTTAAAAAGGTTTTAAAATATTTCAAAATATTTCTATAAATGTCAAGAACAAAAATTTGAAAGATTTAAGGGCAATTTTTGTAATTAATAAAGAGTTTTGAACATATCCTATATATCTTTTAAACCGACTCAAATTTTATCTAAAATTGTGCAAAAAGTTTAATGTTTAATGTTTTCGCCTTTAAGAGAATATCTTATTCCCTTAAAAATATAAAAGGTCCTTTTTTTGAAAACGCTGATAAGATTGTTACATTCGCCTTGCAATTTTATGAAAATATTTAAAGAATTTGTACAATTTTAAAAATATTTATAAGGTTTGCAAGTTTTGGTAATGATTCAAAGATTAATTTGCAATTTGAAAGAATTTCTAAACATTTTTAACAAAATGTAAAATTTTTTAAGATTTTTAAACAAATTTTGAAGCTTTTTAAGAATTTTGAAATTAATTTTTAAAGAAAATTTAAAAATTGCCAAAAGATTTCTACAAATGTCGAAAATTTTTCGAAGATTAATGGAACATTTCTATAGTTCTAAGAGTGTTTTCAAAATTTTAGGAATAATTTGAGTCAATTCAAAATATATTTACATGAGAAACTTTTTTGTTGAAAATTCAAGTATTATCTAAAAAAATCAATGATTTCAAAATTAATCTATTTGGACAAAATTCGCCATTTGAATAAGGATTTTATCTTCTTTGTTAAAAATTCAAGTGTTTTTTAAAAAATTCAAATATTTGGTTGAAACTGCAACTGTTTGGTCAAAAATAAACTTTTAATTTTTGAAGATTAAACTGTGTTTTGTTTGAAAATGTTAGCCGTATGTTTAAAATTTATCCTTTTAGGTAAAAAATTCAAATATTGAGTCAAAAACTAAAGTCTTTTGTTGAAAATTGGATTATTTTGTTAAAAACTCTAGTATTTTTTTAAAAGTAATCTTTTTTATAGGAAATTATAGAAAAATATAGAAATTTGATATAACAAAAGTTTTGTTGAAAATTTTTCTTTTTGGCCAGAAAATACATCTTTTTGGATTCAAAAGTAATCTTCTTTGTTAAAAGTTCAACTGTTTTCTTAAAAATTCAATTACTTAATTGAAAAGGCAACTGTATTTTTTAGTTTAATGATTTTTTTTTCGATAATTCAACTCTTTTGTTGAAAACTTTTTCTTCTGGATTTAAAATTAATTTTTTATGGTAGATAAGTAATCGTTTCTGGATGAAATAAATCGTAAATTGAATACTTTAATTATTTGTTTTCGTTTATAAAAAACTCTATATAAAAATACTACACGACTAAAATCTTTGTTTTTAAATATTGATGATCAGGGAAAATTAAATACTGGTCAGGGAAAAATTATGGCAAAGTCAGGTAATTTCAAAATTGAACTTTTCCTGTCACCCTGCCAGAATTACTGCATTTAAAAAAAAAGTTAAGCTTGAAAACTTGGAAAATTCATGGAATTTAAAAAAAGAGAACTTTTGTAGCAACCCCGACAATATAGAATCATCAGAGACTTCAGATATTTTTTTATTTTTCCCCCAGACCTACAGCATCCCATTCAGGGAATCTGAGTGGAATCGCTTAAGTCCAGATGGACCTCGCCGAGCTTCAAGAATTGATTTAATGACAGTTTTGACTGACGTCGAAGCAATTTTAGTTCGAGCAACTCACAGCGATCAAATGGAAGCTACTTACATCAGCGACATCATCCTCGATTTCGCCAGTGAAGTTAATGGAAAAGATACACCAAGAGCAACCCAGGTCGAAATTTGCACCTGCCCCGAAGGCTACGACGGAAACTCTTGCGAAAATTGCAAGCGAGGATATTACAGAAACAGGCACAGCAGTTTCGAAAGTTTTCTTGGAAAGTGCGAAAAATGCCCTTGCAACAACAACGAATTGAGTTGTGACATAAGCCGAACTGGTCAAGTTGTTTGCAACTGTGCACCAGGATACACTGGACCAGACTGCTCGCAACCTCTTAGTAAGTAAAATAATGAAAAACGTGTTAGATTTCAAAATTAATGTACATATTCAATTAATACAATCATGTAAATATTATTTTAACACTTTACATTTCATCCGATAATGCTGATGAGGGGCCGTACATAAACTACGTTACCAATTTGAATTAATAATTAATCTACGAACAAAAATATGATTTTTTCAGCCAATAGTTAGTTGAGTTTTAAACCCAAAAGATTAATTTTCAATAAAAATTAGAATATATTAAATGTTAGAAAAAGTAATATTCAAAAACAAAAAAACAACGAATCTTAAACAAAATAGTTGTTTTATTTTTGTAAAAAAATGATTTTTAACCAAAAAGATAGAAGAATTAAATTTTCACTTAAAACAATCAGTTTAAAAAAATGAATTCTCAAAGAAATAATTCAATTTTTAACCCAAAATATGAATTTTTTACCAAAAAAGATACATTATCAATGAAATATATAAATTTTCAATTAAAAAGATAAGTTTACAAACCAAAACTAGAATAGTTCAATTTTCAGTTAGAAAAGTAAATGTTAAACAACAAAAAAACGAGTTTTTAAACAAATTAATTAATTTTCAACTAAAAATATAAATTTTCAAGAAAAACTGAAATAGTTACATTTTCAGTTAAAAAAATTAAATTTGAAAAAAGGCAAATTTTGAAATAGCTTATGATAACAAAATACGTATCTTAAAATTCATGAGATAATTTGAACTGATTTTTTATTATTATTTGAAATTGATTTTTAAACAGCATTTAAATAGACTTTAGAGGAATTCAAAGATTTCAAAATTTGACAAAACATAATCTAGAACATTCGTAGGCAACATTCGAAATGATTAAGAAATAATAAAAAAATTTAATTATTTACAAATACTCAAACAAAATATAAAATTTTGAAGATTTCAAAAAAAACTTTTGAAGCTTTTAAAGAAGTTTGAAAGGCTTAATGAAAATTAAAAGCTTTTCTTGAGATTCGTGGGAAAAATTTTCTTATTTTGAAAAATTAATTTACAAAGAAAATTTAACAATGTTTCAAAATATTTCAAAATATTTCTATACATATCAACAACAAAAATTTGAAAGATTTAAGGGCAATTTTTTTAATTTATAAAGATTTTTCAACATTGTAGAAATAATTCGAGTCAGCTTCGAATCTATTTATTTTTAAAACTTCTAAAAGTAGAATTTTTTCTAAAATTGTGCAAAAAGTTTCATGTTGAATATTTTCCCGTTTAAAAGAATATCATATTCCCTTAAAAATATAAAAGGTCCTTTTTTTAAATGCTGATTCAAAGATTAATTTGCAGTTTGAAAGGACTTCTAAACATTTTTAACAAAATATACATTTTTTAAGGTTTTGAAACAATTTTGGAAGCTATTTAAGAATTTTAAAATAATTTTTAAAGAAAATTAAAAAATTTCCAAAAGATTTCTGCAGATGTCGAAAATTTTTCGAAACTCTTTCGTTGAAAATTCACCTGTTTTTGGTTGAATCTTTTTTATTCGAAAATTTGACTGTTTAAATTGAAAATTCATCTTATGTCTTGAAAATTCAAGTATTTTCTAAGAAAAATCAATGATTTCAAAATTAGTCTGTTTTCTATCTTTATTAGTAATGATTACAATATTTAAATTTCTCGGGAAAATTTATTGCTTGAAATTGGAAAGGGTGCTCACTTTAAATTGTAAAAGAAGTCAAAGTAATCGAAAACTTATTCAGGGTCGCTACAATATAAATATCTACAATGTAAAATCAACCGTACACATGGAAGATTAATAATAGTAATGTAAAAGAAATTTATTTCTCAATGCATTTTAAATACTTTTTAGTTGAGTTTTCAAATTAAGAAGATAAATTCTGAAGAAATGAAATGAATTTTTAACTAAAATAATAAATCTATAAAGAAAAATATAAATTTTGAAGCCAATAGTTAGTTCAATTTTAAACCCAACAGATTAATTCTCTACCAAAAAAGACTCATTTGCAACAAAGTACATGAACTTTTATGTGAAAAAGATTAATTTTCAACCAAAATTAAAATATATTAAATGTTAGAAAAATAAATGTTCAACAACAAAAAAACAACTAATATTTATCAGAATAGTTTATTTTTCGTAAAAAATTATTTTTAACCAAAAAGATAGAAGAACTAAATTTTCACTTAAAACAATCAATTTAAAAAAAATGATTTCTCTCAAAAAATACAGTTTTAATAATAATATATATTATTTTTAAATTAAAAAAGATAAGTTTACAAACAAAAACTGGAATAGTTTAATTTTCAGTTAGAAAAGTTAATGTTAAACAAAAAAAAACCATTTTTTCAGACAAATTAATTAATTTTCAACCAAAAATATTAGTTTTTTGCCAAATAGTGAAATTTTCACCCCAAAAGATGAACTTTTCAATAAAAAAACGAATTTTTAACTAAAAATATTTTTCATCGAAAGAAATGAATTTTTAACAAATTTAGCATCGTTATATTCGTTATTTTATTATAAATTTTTGGCCAAATAGTGAAATTTTCAACCCAAAAGATAAACTTTTTAATAAATAAAAAAACGAATTTTTAACTAAAAATATTTTTCAACGAAAGAAATGAATTCTTAATAGAAGTAGCATCGTTATTTTCTGCGAAACAGAAAATGTTTGAACGAAAAAGATTAAATTTTAATCAAAAAAGGTAAATTTTCCACACAAAAAATGGAATAGTTAAAGTGAGTTGATCAGCTTAAGTGATTTTATACCAAAAATAAAATATTTAAATTTGCACTTATTAAAATAATTTTTTGACCAAACAAAAAACGAATTTTCAAAAATATATTTAAATTTTTAACCTCAGAAATAAATTTTTAACCAAAAACATCAGTTTTCAACTACTGATAGTACACTTCTACCAAAAAAGACATATTTTCTACAAATTGTTGAATTTTTGCCTAAAACACACAAATTAAATTAAGAAAAAGATTAATTTTCTATCAAAAAGTATCATTTTTTGACCAAAAGCGGAACACTTATTTTTTCAGTTGAAAAAATTAATTCTAAACAAGAAAAACCTAATTTTCAACCAAAAAGATCCACTTTCAACCGATGAGATCAATTTTATACTGAAATAGACGATTTTTTAACAAAGAACATGAATTTTTAACTTAATTTTTGAATTTCTAAAGTAATTTTCAACTAAAAAGAGGAATTAGTCACCAAGAAACTTTAATATTCTACCACAAAGTCGAATTTTCAATCAAATACAGGGAATTTTAAACTAAAGTTTGAATTTTCAACTTAAAAAGATAAATTTTGAACTAAACATATACGAGTTAAATTTTAAGTTAAGGCAAATAATTTTAAAAAGGGAAAACATAATTTAAAAAAATTAAATTTTGAATAACAAAGATGAATTTTTTTTAACAAAAAAGATAGTTTCACATTTTAATAAAATATATAAATTTTCAATTAAAAATGATAAGTTTACAAACCAAAACTCGAATAGTTAAATTTACAGTTAGAAAGGTAAATGATAAACAAAAAAACGAGTTTTCAGACAAATTAATTAATTTTCAACTAAAAATATAAATTTTTAAGAAAAACTGAAATAGTTACATCTTCAGATAAAAAAAATAATAATTTCCAAATAAAAAGAAACGAATTTTTGCCAAAGAAATTAATAATTATTGCCTGTGATGAATTTTCAACCAAAAATAAGAATTTTTGGCCAAATAGTGAAATTTTGAACCCAAAATATGAATTTTATAATGAAAAAAACGAAGTTTTAACTAAAAATATTTTTCAACGAAAGAAATAAATTTTTAACAAAAGTAGCATCGTTATTTTCTGCGAAGCAAAACATTTTTTAACGTAAAAGATTACATTTTGATCAAAAAAGTTAAATTTTCGACATAAAAAAAAATAGTATAGTTAAGGTGATATTTCAACTAAAGTGATAATTCGTTAACGAAAAAAATTTAATTTTTAGCTAAATTCATTAATTTTCAACCAATAAGATCAATTTTCTACCAAAATAGACGAATTAGGCACCAAAAAGCTTTAATATTCTACCGCAAAGTCGAGTTTTCAATAAAAGACAAGAATTTTTAACCAAACATTTGAATTTTTAAAGTAATATTCAACAAAAAACAGGAATTAGTCACCAAGAAGCTTAAATATTCTGCTTCAAAGTCGAATTTTTAATAAAATACAGGGAATTTTAAACTAAATTTTGAATTTTCAACTTAAGAAGATAAATTTTGAACTAAACATGTACGAGTTAAAGTTTTAGTTAAAGCAATTATTTTAAAAGGGAAAACATAATTTAAAAAAATTAAATTTTAAACAGCAAACAGGTTCATCAAAGAAAATGATGAATCATTACCCAAATTAATTAATATTTAGCCAATTAGTTCAACTTCCCCCTTAGAAATTGAATGTTCAACCCAGAAGGATTTTAATTTTATACAAAAAATAGTTGAATTCAACAAAAAAAAAAGATAAATTTTCCTGAATTTCCCCTAAAATTCCCTGACTTCTAGAATATTTTTGTAAAAATATATGTTTTAAATTCTTTTAAGTGCTCTATGAATTCTCTGTCAAGCTTAAATGCTGAGAATATTCTTAAATGCTGGGCATTATTCCTTTCAACATGAATTCTTGGGCATTTTAGAACTCTAGGCAAACCGGGAATTACAAATTTTTAGAAAAAAATCTGTCCATATTTGATTTCAACAGTTTTTTTAAAATATTTAGTTGAATTTTTATCTTTTTCAATGATGATATCATTCAGTTTACAATGCATAATTCGAAAATCTTTCAGTTACAAATTTCTCATTTTCGGTTTAAATTTTAAGGCGTACATTTTTAATTAAAAGAATTTTGAAAAAGCAGTTTCAAAGACTTAAAAAATAAAAAAATTAGTAGCTTTAGAAATAGACAATTTTTTATTAAAAAAACCTTTTTAGTTGATCCAATGTGAATATAAATTATAATGATTTTGAAAATTAAACTATACATTGAGGATTAAAAACTGAATAATAATTCGTTTTACAAGACGAATCGGAATCCGTTTAAAATTTCCAGATTTTATCGTTAAAAATTAAGCTCTTTCAATTGGAAAGTCTTTTAGTAATCAAACAAATTTAAACGCCTGATTTAAACTTTATACACGTTTTTCAATTTTATAATAACTTTCAAATAATATATTCATATTTAAAGAAACATTTTATTGTTCATGTAAAGTCAGTAATTATAAATCAAATTTTCAAAAACGAACAAAAAAGTAAACTTTAAATGTTAAAATTTTTAATTTTTCTAGTTGAAAATTCAACTATTTGGTTGAACAATGAACATCCATGTTTTTTGCTGAAAGTTTGTGTTTAGTTGTAGAAAAATCCACTATTTGGTTTAATGTTAAACTACTTTTAAAAAAATTTAATTTTTTTTAAGATTCATCATTTTAGTTTTGTAGAAAGTTTATCTTTTTGGCTTGAAAATTCAACAATCTGGTAAAAAAATTAACTTTTTTGTTCAACATTCATATTTTTGATTTAAAATTAAACTGCTTTTTATGAAAATTTAACTATTCGAAAGAAAATTAAGTTTTTATTGAAAAATCATATTTTCGGGTGCAATATTTATGTATTTTGTAGATAATTCGCCTTTTTGCTTCAAATTTCAACTTTTTTTTAAACTCATGTATTTTGTGGAAAATCCATCTTTTTATTTTAGAAAAATCGACTATTTGGTTTAAATTTAAGCCACAATAAAAAATCTTTTTTTTGTTGAAGATTAATTATTTTAGTTCTATATTTTTGGATCAAAGAGGCATCTGTTTTGTAGAAAGTTTGTCTTTTTGTCATGAAAATTCAACAATTTATTAGAAATCTATACTATTTGGTAGAAAATTAACTTTTTTGTTCAAAATTCATATTTTTGGTTGAAAATTATACTATTTGTTTAAAAATTAACGGGTAAATTTGCATTTAAAAAAATTATTTTAAGTAAAAAAACAAACAATTTTCCACAAAAGAATTAAAGTTTGAACTAATCAATTTAATGTTTAACATTTTATTTCAACATTTAACCAAGTAGTTGGGTTTTCATTAAAACAAAAGATAAATTCTCAATGAAAAGTTTAACAGTAGTTAAATTTTCAGAATTTTCAGCTAAAGAAAAACAAATTTTGAACAAAATAGTTAAATCTTTAACTTATAAAATTATTGTTTAACAAAGTATTTCATTTTTCAACCAAGTAATTCGATTTAAAAAAATTAATTCTCAGTGAAAAATTTAATAATTTAAATTTCAACTAAACATAATAAATTTTCAACGAAGAAAAACAATTGTCATCAAAGTATTTCAATCTAATAGTAGAATTGTTAATTATAATAAAGTAATTCTGACTTGAACGGCCCCAAATTCATTTTTGTACATAAAGTATTTATTTTCTGCACGTGGCGATTTTTTTATTATTTCAAAGCATACATTAATGTAGAGTTTGAGTTGCACTAATAGAAATTATTAGCTTGATTAAAACTCAGGATTCGGACTCACTTCAGGGATGAAATAAAAGTCAAAAGTGGCATTCATTTTGAAAAATAGTGAAAAAAATAGTGGCATAAAATTTTTCCAATGATAAATTTATAATAATATAATATTTTGGTCTTGAAATCTTAATTGTCAGGGAAAATAAAATTTTGAAAATGAAAGTTTGCGGCCACTTTGAGGCTGAATCCGAGCCCTGAAAATGAAAAGTCAGAAATATCAATTCTGGCAGTCATATCATCGATTTTAATAAAACTTAGTGTAGTGGTAGCATTTTATGGGTGATTTTTATTGGCTAAAGGATTTTCAAACATTTTGAAAATTCTGGGAGCTATACTCATAGATTCTACTCTTCTTTAAATATTCATAACTTGCGAAGCAGATGAGTATCAATCAAGTTTTTTTTTAAATTTAAGATAAAAGAACAAGATCAAAAATCTAATCAATTTTTATTGTGTGATAATTTACACTTTTTTCTTCTTTAATATTTAATATAATATTGCATCTTGTTTTAAAAAATACCTATATGTTTCATGGTAATGCGAAAAAAAGTTTTGGAAATATTAGAATTAAGAAAAGCCCTCCAATTTCAAGGGAATGTAGCTCCCAGAATTTCCAAAATTCTTGAAAATCCTTTGTGAAAAAAACATAGACCATAAAGTACTACAACTAAACTACCGTCGAAAATTATGAGATCGATTGACGCAAGCACTATTAAAAATCACTGCTGGCTTTGAACCACAATAACTCAGTGAAAAAAGATGACAGGGTATTTTTAAAGAAACAGTTGGAAAGCCTATGAAATTTTACGTCTAGTAATGTCAAATAGATTTTTTTTGATCTGCTGAAGAGTATACAGCACATGATAAGTTTTAAAAAAATTATAGATTTTCTAAAATTTTGTACCTCGACTTCAACTTTTAGCATGACCTAGGAAAATTGCTGCACAAATCTGAAAATTTTACGACAAAGAGCCTGAAATTTGGGCTTTAATTTAAGCCAAAGAAACTGTAAAAATCTCCATCGGTTCCTGAGGTACGATTAAAAATGTTCGACCGTATCTGAGTTGAGTTTTAGTCGGCGATCACGGTTCTCGGCCGGTCTGCTGCTCGCCTCCTTCGTTGAGGCAGGACCGTATAGGCCACGCACAGAGGTGGTGCTTGATTGTGGCTTTATTTTGTAATTTTGATCGTCGAAAAATTAAATAATGAGCAAGTTGTTTGTGTAAGAAAAATGTTTGCGTTAAGGAAAATAATACACTACTTATTAGAAATTGAAAATGTAATTTTCATTACACCTACGCACTGTTTCGTATTTTATTTATTTTGGCAATTCCATTATTATTCACTTTTAATATTTTTGAGTGTTTTTCGTATGAATAATTTATTTAGAATTTAGCTGCCTAATTCGTTTGAAAAATAGTTTACTCTCGTAACAACATATATATATATATACATTTTTATTAATATTCTAGTTGTTGAAAATTTTAAGAAATAAAAGAAACTGTTCATCACTTGTTTATTCTTTAACATGGGGATAATTCAGGATTTAAATA